>JANFAE010000317.1:0-125586 GCA_024613145.1 Pisolithus marmoratus | reverse complement strand
GACCCCGTGCACCTCAACCACCCCACCGCCAAACCGTCCATCTTCATTTACCTCTCTCAAATGATGGAGAACTGCAACACCATCCATTTACCACGGAGCCTCCTGATTCCCCTTCAGCCATATTGGCTATTGTTCAATTAGAGAACCACATTCGCGAAATGTCCGCACAAGCTGAGGCCGCGAAAGCTGAACGACAAGCCCTAGTCGCAGCAGCCGCAAGACAAGACGGGTATGTTGTCGCATTCTCATTATACTGCAGTTTCATTTATCTTGGACCAGGCAACATCTGGCGAAGAAGGATAATGTAGAAGACGTTCTACGATCGAGGAAGAATGTGTTCGGTAAGTCCACATGTGTTTTTGGCCCTTACTGTCATGTACTGATACGGAGACAGATTATCTGCTCAAGTCTGCCATCTTCAACAGCAGATGGACAAGACCAAGACCGAGACGAAATCTCGCGAATCAGAGCTTTGAAAGAGATTGAAATCTTACGGTCTCGGTCAGGCGAACGTCTTCTGGAGTGTTTCTATTACACTATTGGTATCTAGCAGGCTCACGCATTTCAGCCACTGGTCCCTGTCGATGCCCAGTGTAGCAGAAGAAAGTATGGGAGCTTGCGGACACCATCTTCAGCCTACCTTACTCTTATCCACGCGCAGCGACGATACCCTATCAGAGCCAATTGATCCATCCCTCATCCCCTTCTCTCCTGTGCGAACATCTTCTCCGGCTTCTCTGCCGAACTTGGTTCTTCATACAGTCCTACCTCACTCGATATACAGCGAGTCCAAAATGTCCTTACGATAGCCAGAGAAAATCTAGCGCGAAAAGAAAACGCACTGGCTCAGTTGCGAACGGAGGTCGAAGATCTGCGACGACAAATACCCGACCCTAGTCCGCCTCAGGACAGGGAGGCATGATATTTTGGATTGTAAATATGTCTTTTTGCTATCCAATTGCTTTCATGATTATCGATTTATTCCCTTGCGTATTCTGTTAACCTACGGACTTGTTGTCTTGTTGTTTATCGGTGTCAATGTAGCATATCTAGCCCATGGTAACAGCGTCTAGTGTCCTCCGTCTCTCTCCCGCTGCTGTCTGCTATGCGTGTTAAGGTCTTTGGGTGGAGGGATATATTGCAGGTCGGGGAATTGGATGTTTTTCCAAGGATGCTCTGGGTCCGGAGGTTGCTTCACGTAGCTAATTTCTCTTGGAGGAGGAGGGAACCTACGTGGTTCTTCTGGAGCGGGAGACGGTGGACGTGAGGAAATGGGCGTGTTAGTGTACGACGATACGGTTATTTCTTCTTCGTTGTAGAGTTCAGGGATAAGACTTTATGGCTTGATTGGGGACCCGTAGCCGTGCCCTTGCCAGCTGACCGACGCGCTCCCTGTGTACCACTGGCACTAGGAAGCAAGGGGAACGCGCCCTCTGCCTTGCGAGCCTCCTCGATAGCTCGATTCCGTTCCTCCTCTTCTTTCGCGCCCTGCCCCCTCAGTTCCTCCAATATCTGGGCGACTAACGCTGATCGACGGGTGTTATCAAGGAATGACTCTCCACAATGTGGGCATGCGTAGTGCGGTAGGTTGAGATTGCAAAGCACGAGGCCGCAGCCGTAGCAAAGAGGGACGTAGGTAGATAGGCCATGTTCCCTGGCTGAACATATGTATTGGAATGGGATGGAATGTAGAGAACTCGGATACGTACCTAGACAGAAACAGCCACCCTTGGGGTCTTTCTCCTTCCCGGAGGCGTATTCTACATTGTGAAGGCGGGTTTCGAGAGCTGAGACGACCTTGCTTTTGGGAGGCCCCGGCTGGCTCTTTCCTTTTGCCTGCTGTTTTACAAGGGCTGTAGTGGGCTGTCGTGCTGGTATGCGATCAGATGTTAGGGATCCAGACGATGTCCAAGGCATGTTGGGTGTCAAAGTCAAGTCAGCTTTGATTCACTACAACTGCGATGGCCTCCACATCGAGTGCACCGCCGTACTACGTGCTTGCGTCTCACAACACACTCCAGCCCAGTACATCCGCACAGGCCTCGAGCATACTCGGCCATGTCGATATTCAATATCGACACGCCGACGACTCTCCGCTGTCCTTACTTCCCAGTCATCCAGACGAGCATGTGTTCGTCCTCTACCACGACCCAGACAACCCTGCAGCTCCGATCATCAAGAGCACCTCGAGCCAGTTCGCTCTTTCAGGTATCAAGGTCTCGCAAGCGCCAGGGGCTAGTATGGACGAGGACAAAAACCCTAACATGTATGTCCTGCAAGTGACGTCCATCGGTGCCGATCCCAGCCAGTACGCCAGCTAAGTTATATGAGAAGGATCTGATGCCACACTGAGTCGAAATGACCACAACCATAGCGTTAGTTTAGAATCGTCACAGGCATATTTACAGAACCCTCAGGCATTGGTTACACGTTTCAAGCAAAGGTACGCCGGCACGCGCTCTTAACGCGATGTGATCTAGCTCAGTCACCGGTCAGGAACCATGTCATTCGCAGTATCTTGGAGTATCCGGGGTAGAGGAGAGCCGAAACCCTGCACCCCAAGGCTCTCCTGGACCCCACCCAGGCGATGCTGATGCCATTGATTCGCAATTGAATATTGATTCGCCACCCGGTTATCGATGTATCAATGCTACTAAGTTATGTTGTTGCGTGGTGACGTAGACTAAGTTCTCATGCGTGGCAGGGCTCAAACAACGCAAGTGTTCTCAAGGTTTGATGTATGGTGCTCTGCAGGTTCCGCGCTCAATATTGAGCCGATGAGGATGGCAACTGTCGGTGTCGGTGACACAATAGATGTATTGCATCAGAGCCGCAAATCTGTAACTTGAAATTGCCAGCAGACCAACCAGCACGATACAAATTTTTCGGATCCTTGGTTTTTGTTGCCAGTCGGACCGGCAAAGTTATGGTCTCCACTCCTCCCTGGCACACCTGGACAACTCAACGAGAGCAGGCCCTCTGTGGTTATATATCGACATCATTGGAAATGTGCAGGGTTTGAATTGGACATTTTCTGTCAATTTCATGGAACCAACTGCCATCACCTCAACTCTTTCTCTTTAGTGCCTAAAGGATCCGATTAGTGATGCCGTGGGGCCCCCCATTCTCGCAACGATGCCAGCCCTGCAAGTCATTGGTAACGACAATGTATATTATTCAACCAACGCAAAACGAAAGGATAGCAATGAATTTACAGTCAATAGTATATACCGGGCCGAACACGAACTATCCTGGCGAGAAGAGCTGGTCTCCATGCTTAACAGACTTGCACAGATACCCCGACCCGTCCCACGACGACATCAAAACTCGCATCGCTCAACCGGGCTCCCTCACTCCGCCTCCAGAATGAAAAGTTAAGAACGCCAATAACGCCAACAACCAGTAATGCTGTCCCACTAGGGACGTACAGGCACCGTGCGTTGCCAATATCCCTTACCCTTGAAATCACTGATAAAGATCAACTCGTCCTTCGTCCATTCCTGCCTTCTTCGTCGGGACAACTCTCTCCTGGTCCGAGTGCATGGACCCTTCACCGGAATAGGCACTCTCGGAGTAGAGACTTCAAACTGGACTAGTGGGATCCATGTTATATTTCACCTCAAGATTCGGGGTCGTATAGCATGGGGATCTGTGCGGACGGGGAAAGTTCCTGAGGTACGGGACCCGCCATAAGGGACGGCCAGATGCAGAGCTAACAGTCTTCGGATGGCGAGCGCAGTGACTTAAGCGAGGAGAATGATGACAGGGCGTGGGCCTGCATAACGGGTATGTCCAGGTACGCTTGTGGCCACCCGCCGACGATACCCGAACATAGGAGTCCTAATAACAGACCATCGCCGAGCGCTGTAATCGCAGCCTTTGTCATTTCTGCTCTCTGTCACACCATATTATAGCCCTGTTTATGCCCTCACGGGTTGAAATCGGAACCACAACATAAGTGGTTTCCGTAGCTACATCCACTGATGATAAGATAAGTGGGGTTTACTAGCGTCAACAGTTCTCTTCGACGTGGAAAATCAGGGGAGCCAGGGAGATCCTAAGCGTGGGGGCGAGGGCACCGACAAATTTGAGAACTGCCGCTGATGTGGAGTGGGTACATTAACCTCGCTAGGGCTTCACAAGGTATGTATCATATGCTGTTCTTGCGGCACACTGCTTCCACCAAACCACCTAAGCCATTAACTGTATTCGGCGCTGGAAAATAAAACTGATGCTAATGTGGATCCCATAGCCGCGCACTTGCGTGCATTAAGCAATGCGCGATTACCAATCGTTCAAAGAATACACGTTCGGAGAATTTGTTGTCTGGACTTGCGTCGATCGTATCGTTCTGTTGTCGTAGTTGGAAGACCCATATGGAACAATACGACCAACGTTCGAGTAGCCATAGGTCGTGCGGGTCAGCAACGCCATCCCCATCCCCACTTTCTCCGTCCGAGCGGATATCGTCGGGGACGCACGTCTCCAGTGGGAATGCCCAAACCTAGTATGGTTGAGGTGGTCTGTTTGTTCGCATGACACGAGTAGGGACGATCGTGGTTGATCCAATTGAAGCTTTTGCGATTGGGGCTAGACGGCTTAGCGCTTGCGGATCTAAGAGCTGGAAATTCGATAGAGATTGGAAGGTTCGCAGAGGAAAGAGAGATTCAAATGGGTAGGGGAGACGTGATGGTGTTCACGTCGGTAGGTGTTGGGTGACAGGATGTTCCTAATAAGGTGTATGTGACGAAGAATTTTGGGAGTTGTGGCGGATTTTCATGCGTCAAAAGCATTCGGAACTCGCTTGCTTTGACCTAGTAGGGATTATTCAATTGTGTGGTCTTGGTATTACCAGGATGATATTCATCGCTGGGATCGACAGCACGTCTCTTGCACTACACGGACACAAAGGTGAGTTTCCATCAAGCAACCAGCTGAGAGACTTCGTCGAGTTCTTGGGGGCAATCAGACGAGTTCGAGCTCTCAGCAAGGCGTCACCGTTACAACGAGGAGGTTCATTGGTGACACGGGGTCTCTTGACTTCGAAGCCTGCATCCACCCACTGGCAGGCTGCTGGTGGGCATGATGCTCGGGGGATCATGAATGGCGGGTGGAGTGACGGCCTATGTACATGGGACGAAAGTGACATCCCATGTTGCTCCGTCCCGTATCTTCTGCGTACCAAGCAGCCCATGATTCAGTTAGCCTATTCATGTGGAAAACCATCCGCCTCACATGCCACATATCATAAGTGTCGATACACCAAACCAACGCCATCATAGCATGATATAACTCTCAGGTTGCACCGGGATACACCTCCACAGTCCGCACGCACGACCACAGGAGCGCGTTGTGTCTGTACAGATCGCCGTCTGTGCCAATCAGTAGGTTAGAAGACAATGTATACGAGGACCGGAACAGGGAATGGTAGCGCATACCTGTGGACGGCCTGTAAGCTGCAAAAAGCGACACACTGCTCGCCACTGCCCGCATTCGTGTGTAGCTGTCTCAACTCCCAGCACAACAATCAAATCCAACTCTTGCCAGTTCTCAGACACCTGCTGCCCAGTCTGGGACCAAAGATATATTCCATGATTTTGACTCGTCCCAACATTGTCATGAGCTGTGTCATAACATCCGTCAAGAGGATATGATATCGATGTCTATCAATGCCATCGGCCCACCAAGATGTGGTCGGGGTAGACGGATCGAGGTTGGCACTACTATGGAAAGCAAATGAGCGCCGAAGAAGTGCAGCGTCAAGGAAGAGCGGGAACGAGGTTCAAAGTGATACATGTGGACCACGACGAGGAAACCCACTGCAGTGCTGGTCCATGCGCCAACTGCAACGTGTTGAGGGCGTCTAATTCCGAACACCACTTCCTCGCTTGCACCTCAACCTCAAACCAAAGTTCCAATCTGTGATATACCTATTTCTCAATGGCTAGAACACAGTCAAAGAAACGTCGTCTTTTCGGATTTGTGAAGTCATCCGACGCAACAGCTGGCCTTGCCTCGGTTTGTAACCACTCCTTCCCTAAGATATACTTATCGATCTGCAAAAATCAGTCGCCAGGACGGTCTGAGGCTCGCGCAGGGCATTTAGCCACTACGTCTGAAACATCGGGCATGGCTTCTCCGAGTAGGTTTGCCATAATGAAGAAGCGCTTCTTCAATCGGTCGTACCAAGGTCCTTCAACCACCCCAACGACAGACCTTGCTGATACATGGACCACTGGGGGAGCTCCAGAGCATCAGGAACCGTCCCAGGCAGTTCTTGATTTGGACGTATGTTACCTATCTCATCCAATCAACGTCAAGATGATGAATCATTCATTGAACAGGCTGTCGCAACAAGTCCTAGTGTAGGAGTGCAAAAGAAAAAAGAGAAGCTCCCTGCAGCTCTGCCCAAGGACGTATGTGATCTGTGACGTTCAGTTACACAATAATTAAGTGATTCTGTTGGACAGGCTGAAAAGTCAATGGCCGAACCAGAACCAGCACTCACGCCAGCATTGGCTGGTAAGGATATCGATGCCGCAGTAGAAAAATTCGACGGCATTTGTTCAATCCCGCGTATCGCACAAGGTGTTGTAGGCGCCGTCGATAATGCCAATGCTATGTTCTCCGGCATTCAAAACTCGAGTGATACATATCTCAAACCTTTCAAAGTCTTCAATCAAGTGGTTTCCACTCTTGCCAACGTAAGTATTTCATGTTTTGCATCCAAGCAGTGATCGCATGCGTGCATCAGGTCCATCCTTATGCCCAGGCTGCGCTAGGAATTTTAACTGCTGCTTCTCAGGTTTGTTTCAACTTACTACTGGCGTTTTCGCATCGTGCCTCACATAGTCCTCTATAGCTGGTGATCAATCAAGCCAATTTAGACAGTGCGGTGTCCGATCTCCTCGACAAAGTGCAACACGTGTATAAATTTCTTACGAAAAATGAAAGCATCAACAATATTGACGAAATGAGAAATACCCTCGCGAAGATCGCACGAGTAATAAGCGACTCTGTGCAGTTCATCTGCAACTATTCTGCAACGAAAAACTTCTGTGGGTTATGTCCTGCCTAAGCTAGGGTTCCATGTCTTGACACAATGTACCCTCAGGGGAAAGAACAGCCAAAAATATTTTCTCCGAGAGGCAGACTGTCGTCAACGGCTACATGAAGACCCTAGACAGCTTGATGCAACAATACCATGACTGCGCCGTTCGGGACATTCAGCTTAACACGTACCGCATATTTGAAGACTTGAATCTCGAAGGGATGGCTTACGCAGATGGCGCGGGACTCAACCTGACAAAGAAATGTCTCGACGGTACGAGGACGGAGATTTTACGGGAGATCATGAAGTGGATCAATGATCCCGACGTTGACGCTCCGCGCATCTTGTGGCTTCACGGGCAGGCCGGAAGGGGAAAGTCAGCCATTGCCCATACAATTGCATCGTGGGTCGAGGACGTGGGAGGCCTTGGGTCTTGCTTTTGCTTTGCTCGTGACCGGCAGACAGAACGCCGGGAGGAGAAGATTCTGACGACAATCGCTTGTGATCTGGCTGACCGGGATCCAACCTTTCGCCGTGCACTATCGGACATCGTCGCACGCAAGCGCTCGCTGAAAACTACCCCTGACGTGACGCAACAGTGGCAGCGACTCATTTTAGAGCCGTTGTCCAAGGTCGACGGGATGATCGTTGGGAACGTGGTGGTGGTGATAGATGCCCTGGATGAAAGTGGGCCGCACACCTCAAGGAAGGACATCCTATCTCTACTCACATCGGCGGAAGCCGCCCACCTTCCCTCAAATTTTCGCATCCTTCTGACTTGCAGACCACTACCCGACATCGAACGTTTCCTGAGGAACGCTGCGCACGTGAAGCCGGTCTCGTTGGATAACATATCTGCACAATCTGCCGAGTGCGACATCCGACTTTATGTTTCTGCCGAGCTTCGTCATCATCCAGAGATCGAAGCTGCAGAAGTCGAGAGCATTGCTCGGAGAGCGGACGGTCTATTTGAATGGGCTCGTCTAGCCTGCGAGTTCATCAAACCCAATAGACCAGGTCGGACGATAATGGAGCGCTACAACGCGGTCATGTCACCTGATTCCGCTGCTGGGGGAACCTTGTTGGATGTCATGTACAGAACAATCTTGCAGGACACCATGCCCGAGCCTCAGGATGAGGCTACACTCACACGATTTTATTCCGTGATGCAACAAATCATGTCGACGTCTAAGCCTCTGCAGTTGGATACCTTAAATGAGATGCGAAGTCACTTTCCCTCGGAGGCAGACCATTTCGATATCATTGTCATTCTAGAATTCATGGCACCACTGTTGAGCGGGATCGCGGACAGGTGCTCCGTCGTCCGACCTCTGCATGCATCATTCTATGACTTCCTTACTGATCAGAAACGGAGCGGGGCGTACTTCGTTGGTGCATCTGACATGCACAAGCTCCTCGTCTTCGCATCGTTGGAGACCCTTCGCAATGACCTCAAATTTAATGTTTGTGGATTGGAGAGTTCTTACTGCAGCAACTCTGAGGTCATCGACTTGCAGGATAGAGTCAACAAAAATATCTCTCTCAGTCTATCTTATTCGTGTCAACATTGGGCCCACCATCTCGAAAGAACGGAGTTTGACTCAAGGCTTGCGAAACTGGTAGAGGGTATTGTTGGGTGTGAAAAGCTTCTGTATTGGTTTGAGACGCTGAGCCTTCTCAGTGGACTTGGACATGCTACAAGTGCTCTGGCATCCACTATAGCCTGGCTAAAGGTGGGTGAAGACAGTGATGCTTTATCTCATCTAATTTGAAGTCCAAGGATGAAAGTGGCTTTGACAATACCTTGATGTTTGCACGAGATGGGATCAAATTTGTGCAGAATTTTGGCAGCATAATTTCACACAGCACCCCACATCTCTATGTATCTGCCCTGCCATTCACACCCTTGAACACCATGCTTTCAAGAATGCTTTTGCCGAAATTTTCTTGCATTGTTGGAGTTTCTGTAGGAGGACTTAAAGAATGGCCAGCTGCTCAACTTGCAATACAAGGCCATACTAGTCGGGTCTGGTCAGTTGGATTCTCCCCTGATGGCAAGAGGATAGTGTCAGGGTCAGATGACAACACAGTGAGGATCTGGGATGCTGAGGGAGGAGTGCAGATAGGAGGAGCACTTGAGGGGCACACTGGTGGGGTCTGGTCAGTTGGATTCTCCCCTGATGGCAAGAGGATAGTGTCAGGGTCACATGACAACACAGTGAGGATCTGGGATGCTGAGGGAGGGGTGCAGATAGGAGGAGCACTTGAGGGGCACACTGGTTTGGTCAGGTCAGTTGGATTCTCCCCTGATGGCAAGAGGATAGTGTCAGGGTCATCTGACAACACAGTGAGGATCTGGGATGCTGAGGGAGGGGTGCAGATAGGAGGAGCACTTGAGGGGCACACTGATCAGGTCTGGTCAGTTGGATTCTCCCCTGATGGCAAGAGGATAGTGTCAGGGTCATGTGACAACACAGTGAGGATCTGGGATGCTGAGGGAGGGGTGCAGATAGGAGGAGCACTTGAGGGGCACACTGATCGGGTCAGGTCAGTTGGATTCTCCCCTGATGGCAAGAGGATAGTGTCAGGGTCATATGACAACACAGTGAGGATCTGGGATGCTGAGGGAGGGGTGCAGATAGGAGGAGCACTTGAGGGGCACACTGATCAGGTCTGGTCAGCTGGATTCTCCCCTGATGGCAAGAGGATAGTGTCAGGGTCACATGACAACACAGTGAGGATCTGGGATGCTGAGGGAGGGGTGCAGATAGGAGGAGCACTTGAGGGGCACACTGGTGGGGTCTGGTCAGTTGGATTCTCCCCTGATGGCAAGAGGATAGTGTCAGGGTCATATGACAACACAGTGAGGATCTGGGATGCTGAGGGAGGGGTGCAGATAGGAGGAGCACTTGAGGGGCACACTGGTTGGGTCTTGTCAGTTGGATTCTCCCCTGATGGCAAGAGGATAGTGTCAGGGTCATCTGGCAACACAGTGAGGATCTGGGATGCTGAGGGAGGGGTGCAGATAGGAGGAGCACTTGAGGGGCACACTGGTGGGGTCTGGTCAGTTGGATTCTCCCCTGATGGCAAGAGGATAGTGTCAGGGTCAGATGACAACACAGTGAGGATCTGGGATGCTGAGGGAGGGGTGCAGATAGGAGGAGCACTTGAGGGGCACACTGGTTGGGTCTTGTCAGTTGGATTCTCCCCTGATGGCAAGAGGATAGTGTCAGGGTCACATGACAACACAGTGAGGATCTGGGATGCTGAGGGAGGGGTGCAGATAGGAGGAGCACTTGAGGGGCACACTGGTGGGGTCTGGTCAGTTGGATTCTCCCCTGATGGCAAGAGGATAGTGTCAGGGTCAGATGACAACACAGTGAGGATCTGGGATGCTGAGGGAGGGGTGCAGATAGGAGGAGCACTTGAGGGGCACACTGGTTGGGTCTTGTCAGTTGGATTCTCCCCTGATGGCAAGAGGATAGTGTCAGGGTCATATGACAACATAGTGAGGATCTGGGATGCTGAGGGAGGGGTGCAGATAGGAGGAGCACTTGAGGGGCACACTGGTCGGGTCAGGTCAGTTGGATTCTCCCCTGATGGCAAGAGGATAGTGTCAGGGTCACATGACAACACAGTGAGGATCTGGGATGCTGAGGGAGGGGTGCAGATAGGAGGAGCACTTGAGGGGCACACTGGTGGGGTCTGGTCAGTTGGATTCTCCCCTGATGGCAAGAGGATAGTGTCAGGGTCATCTGACAACACAGTGAGGATCTGGGATGCTGAGGGAGGGGTGCACACAGGCAAGTCTTGCCAACTAGTCATGTTTTCTGACTTCACTGAACTAACCTGGGTTTTTCCAAGCCTTCTCAATCTGCTTTTCACCAGTCCCTTCACAGGCACTGCATGACAGTCAACAACTCCTTGATGGCATCCAGCAGGATGGTGTGAATGTGTGGCATCAACCTGTCAAGCTTTTTAATGATGGCTGGATCAGAGGTCCAAAGGGGAGGTTGTTGCTCTGGATACCTCCAACGTTCTGGCAGCCATTCTATTCTATGTGGACCACAATGGTCATTCCAAAAGGTAGTTGTGTGGAGCTGGATATGGCCCAGATGGTTCATGGGAACCAGTGGCATGAATGTTTTAAGCCAGTTGTTTAGTTCAGTGTGACCTTCATAAATTTGTATCACACAATGAATTTAGAATGCTGAGAGACTTGAAATTATAAATATCTGATGATCTACTCAGTTCACACCAGGGGCAATCCAAGTCCCTACCATCCAGATTAATTTCTTGCATTCCCCATTTCCCTTCATCAACAAAAATGGTTGTGGCTGTGCAGCCACTACAGTGTGCTGCACATGACAGGTGGGTCCCCCATTGTACAGTGACTCCCAACTTATTGATTACTATATTTGAGACCAAAATATACATATATCTGTCTAAACATATGAATCATAAACATGGGGTTTCATACATTAGAAAGCCATAGACACAGTGATATATGGGATAACAAAGGAAAATGTCATTGAATTTAACTGAGCAGGCACCAACTAAATTTCAACTGGGATATTACATACACACAGTCAGTAATAGTAGGTCCAAAAAAAGCATTGTCTCATCAGTGGTACACTATTGGAAATTATTTGAAGTAAAAGCATGCATAAAAGCCACAGGCAAATCTTGACCTTTGCTTCAAAGACACAACTCTGTAAATCTGCTCAGGTGCATATATTTTATTTGACCTAGTAGTCCCATAGTCAACAAGGTATCATCTGGGTGTCAGTTAGGCCCATGCCTGTGGTGAGTGGAATGGCTTGTCTCAGAGGCAAAATGTTGGGTGTCCCAGGTTTGGGACTGTCAGTACATCAGGAAAGCTAGAAGCAGGTCTAACTCATCTGTGTTTGTCTGCAGCAGACTCATCCATTGAAAAAGAGCTGAATTTGTAGTTATCTTGCTAAACCATGCCAAGGTCAGGCTCAAACCCTTCCAGACTGGACTGATCTCAGGCCATGTTCAGCTTGCAAGGATCATTGGGAAATCACCAGGCATCCAGCTCACTCAAAAACAGGCTCAGATCCAGCAGATATGGGTGGCAAGTGCTCATGTGAATGCAGACAATATCTAATAAGATGAGTTTAAGATTAAGGTTGAGTGACTCGGACTGAGATCGAAAACCACATGGTTTTTCGTGCGTCCAAAAGGCAATTCTCGTGGCCAGACCCGAGTTGCGACGTCCCACAAAGGCAAGGGACCGAGTGGAGGCGCGCGCCTAGGGGGGTTCTCACGGGCCACGCCCGCTAATATATAAGACGAGCAGAGTCGTCATTGGGTTCTGAACATGGTCACCAGGATATTGTAGTCGAACCGGTGGAGTTACAATCACCCCCCCTCCCTGGCGTACCTGGACAACTGAACAATCACGGGCATTGAATTGCACATTTTCCGTCATCAACTCAACCATTTCTCCGTAGAGACCAAAAGATCCGAGTAGCGATGCATTGGGAGCCATGAACGTCCGCCCTGCAAGCCGGTGAAAGAGACGATATATATTATTCAACCAACGCACCACGACAGCATGAGATACAATTGGATTTGCAGTCAATAGTATATATCAGACTGAGCATGGACTATCCCAGTGAGAAAGAGAATCAAGTCCCCTGATTCCGCCTCCACGATGAAAAGCTAAGAGCGCCAATAACCCCAACGACCAGTAATGCCGTCCCCGCTCCTACGAGGCTAGGGGACGTACAAGTACCAGGCGTTATCGATATCGTCCTTACCCTTGACATCGTCGATGAAGATCAACTCGTCCTTCGTCCGTTGCTGCCTTCTTCGTCGGACAACTCTCTCCTGCTCCGAGTACATGGACCCTTCGCCAGAATAGGCGCTCTCTGGAGCATGCGGGATATCCAATGAAGGCATTTCGAGTTCATGCACGGGATCTAGTTTTCCCGCTTCTTTCGTCCGTAATCACTGGGACGTCGAGATCCGAGTTCATCGCACGTGCACGATCGAAATAACGGCTTGCAGCATCTCTGTCCCGCTGCCACGCCTCTGCACCATTTTCAGGTTGCGGTTGCGGGGGAACACGAATCGATGATAAGGTTGCATAAGAAGCAGAGAGCACGACAGAAGCGGCACCTTCTAGATGGAGAAGTCCAGCTTCCAGATACAGCTGCCCTAGTCCAGCAGGCACCACCGATACATTGCACGTAATAAGATAATGTCCCCCGTGTGTTTTCTTCAGCCTCTTTCACATGACTCAAGGATGTATGCGGTGGGAGGTAGTGAGTAACTAATTTCATAGTGGCGGACGGGAGGTGGGCTTGATGCCACGCTCGTCTAAGGGAGCAATACAAACATGTCAGTCCACGTGAAACGTGTCCAAAAAAAGTAACACGTACACGAAGCACTCAAATGCTTCCTCCCTATCTTTCCTGATATCAAGAAGTTCAATGGCAAAAAGGACGAGGACTAGTGGGATCCATGTTATATTTCACTTCGAGATCAGGGTCATATAACATGGGGATCGGTGCAGATGGGGAAAGTTCCTGAGGTACGGGACCCACTATAAGAGACGGCCAGATGACAGATTGGTCCTTCTCCAGATGCAAAGTTAACAGTCTTCCTGAAGGCGAGTGCAATGATTCTAGCGAGGAGAACGATGACAGGGCGTGAGGCTGCATAGCGGGCGACACATGTCCAGATACAGCTGGGGCTGCCCGCCGACGATATCCGGGCTGTTCTTCAGCAGAAGATGTGGGCGACGAGTGTGCAGGGGGATGAGGCTATAGGCTCCTCAGCGTCTGATGTTTGTGCGCTCTCCAGGGATGCAGCGAAGCTGCTCGATATCTCCGGGTCAGATACGAAGGCATAAGACGATTGGGTAGATGTGGTCGATAACATCGAAGTAGTACGTTCTCGCGTGGAAGGCCGCGAAGTCCGCGGTTCGAGCTGCCATGCTGAGTTGGCCACATCCACATTGCCATAGAGGCGTCCCTGAATTCACATATGTATTGTATGAGAGACGACATAGCGAAAAACCAGTGGTCATTCATTTAATATACATACCTTCACTACGGGCTGTTGACCCTTGACTCCAGCCAACAAGTAACTCCGTTCTATTACAACCTGTTGGAAACTCCATATGGGCACTCCTATACGGGGGAAGTGGGTATAACTCACGGCGACATCTTCCTCTGAGGTCTCGAGCGGAACTAGTAACAATACAGTTGCCTATGCGCGCACCGCGGGTCAGATTTCCTGATGCCAATGTCGAGCCATTCTCGTTTACCTGATCATGAGACTATGGATGAATGGCCAACGTGTTAGCCGCTGAATACCCGCAACGACGTGCGATGAATCTTGAACGTACCTGATGCCAGGAATATGAGTGCTTGAAAGCGTCACAGTTCTCCATTTCTATTCCCTGCGAAGTCGTGATCAGTCGTGTCTAACTTTCAACAAGGACAAGAGGCTCAACCGAGCTGTGTAGTTGTACAGCAGTGGAGTCAGAAGCAAAGCAAGCTCACGTGTAGCTAAAACTCACACAGGGGTCAAACTGCCTGCTATGGGATCTATTTCCCACCCGATGATTGTCCACGTAGCAAATGTATGTAGGAACAGTGCCAATCATGTATCTCCCAACTTACAATGGAAAATGAATGTAACAGAAGGAAAAAAGAAAAATAAGAAGATGTGTGGTATATGTAGGTTGAAATTGCGAAAGCAGAACAAAAATCGATGTTGATAGGGTAAGAAAAGAAAACTTCATGACTTCGGCACCTTTGCTGTTTCAGCAATCCTCTTCATCGTGTCTCGTTCTGCTTGTATATGTTGCATAACCATCTTCCCGTCTAATTTCTGTGCCGATTCTTCTAGAGCTAGCTGTTCCCTCTGCCATCGGCGAACGTTTTCTTCCCCCGGTGTAGCCGGCCGACGAACAGGGGAAGACGACTGGGACTCGACAAGATGCTCTGTCGAGTGCTGGGACAATGATAGCTGTGTGAGGGAATGCGGCAACCCCTTGAGGTTCGTAAAATAGTGGTTTTTCGGCGGGACGTTGCCAACCGCCTTCTTGCGATCTTTAGAAATACCAGTAGGATAATATGGCACAGTGGCACCGCAGATGATGTCTGGCGTAGAATGATTGCCCAGTCGCGTAAACGAACGCTGCGGCTGGGAGGGAGGGGCATAGACGGCGGTTACTTCAGGGTCCACTTCACTGACACTGTCCTCCGAATCATATAGACCATCCATCGTACTTGGATAGCCTTGTATATGATCAAAGAACTCAGCAGTAGACGAGGGCGGCGGCGCGGAATGGAGAGCAGAATGAAAACTGAGCACGGAAAGATTCACATCTAGAGGTGTGGGTAATTGCATATGTTGTGATGCCGAAGCTGATACAAATGAGCGGAAGGTTCCTCGGCTAAGCTCGGAGGATGATCGAGAGGGTTGCACGATGCGTGAAGGTGTAGAATGGAAAGGTAGGTATCCTGGACGAGGAGCTGGGGTAAGAGCAATACCGGCGGCCGAAGAAGACGATCGGGGCGGTGGAGACATTGCGGACAGGCGTGACAAACGGCTGGCAGATGATGTAGGGGGCTCTCGGACATTATGTGACTTCTCTGCAAACTGGAGTTGCGAGTTGGCAGAGTAATATCCCTCTGACCACCGGTCACGGAACGCAGAGGCAGTAGGCGAAGGCTGCGAGTACTCGGACACAGTTAGACGGCCATCTATACTTTGCACCGACAACGCAAGTGACGGCCGGGAAGCTGGCTCATTGGGCGCGGCAACGTCGTCAGGCTCACTCGTGTAGCGCGATAAGCTTGTGATTAGACTGATACGATGGTGCGACGACGGGTCCGGCGAAACGCTGAGGGAGGGTATTGAAGGTGGAGTCTTTGTCGGTGTCCTCGTCCCGGCAGTCCTTGTTTCATACGCATCAAAGAACATAGGGGTCGACATAGACCTACGCAACACTTCCCTGGGCTTTTGAGTAAGGGGTGCTTGCTGCGGGCTCGATAGGTCAGTTTGCGACTTCGAATACAGCAAAGGTCGGCGCGGTGGTGGAGATAGAGGCATGTGGGGTACAGGGGTCTCGGCGCGGAGAGGGGCATAGTTAGACAGCCGATGAATGTCTGGCATTAGTGTGGCTGTAAGTATGGCGGAAGGGCCAGTGGGATTAGCAAAAGTGACAGGAGTCGGGCTGAATGGAGGGTCGAAGTCTTCAGAAGGATCGATGATTGGATGGCTCAATATCCTCTGGTCCAACATTTTCTTTTGTTGTTGAATAGCTCTACGATTCAAAGACTCGGACGACCTGACGCGGGGCGGAGACCTCGTAGGTGTTGACTGAACGGCAGAGAGTGACGCAGCAGAATTATTGAGGGAATGATTCACAGCTTCGTGGAGAAGTGCTTTCCTCCATGCATTATCCCGAGGATCCAGAGTGGAGGCACTAGGGCTCCCAGGGGGCGGTAATCGTTCCGCCAGTACGGCCGCTCCAACCGACTCTTCGATGCCCATACCGTGTAAAGCAGATGCCTGTAGGGCAAGCGGATAGTTCGCGGAGGGTGGCGGGATATCAACTACATCCGTAGGATCGACAATCCCATCAAAGACCGCTGGCTTACACCTCCGAATCGCCGGCTCACGATCCGCTAGGAAGTCACAAGCGTTCAAATCGACCTCGGCCTGCTTCACAGCAGCGTCCAGATCATCCACCTTTTCCCTAACCACGACGACTCTCATCATGTGTTGACCACCGAGTGGTGGGCGGAACACTTGCATCGACGGACGTGCGTGGTCGCGGAGGACATGACCGGATGCAGTTGTCGAATCCGATGTCACCCTAACCATAGGGGTCGCTGCATCAGGACTAGGCAGCTTTGATTTTGCTTTCCCGACACGGAACAAGTCCAAAAAGGCAGGTGCGGGCGCCTTCTTCGTGGGATTGATGGCAGGAGGAAAATCAGAAGGTGACGGTTTGGAATGAGCCGGAGGGAGGAAGTAGCTGTTCTTCATGAGTAAACGAAGGCGGTATGAAACGTCGTCTGCGTCAAATTCCTGCATTTTGGGGGTATCCAAATCGATTGCAGGAATGGTCATGGCGTGGACCTGCTCGACAGGTGACACTGGGGAAGGAGGTGACTCTGTTCCTGTGGACGTGCTGAGCGGGTAAACCGAAGAAGATGTCGAAGACTGCTGAGTAAGTAGCGAATCTCGCATGCTGCTTCTCATGGTGTCCCCTTCAGCAGGAGTAGGTCGGAAAGAAGACGGGGGAGAAGTAAGACGAGGTAGATTCGAGGTTCGCCCCTTGCCCTTCATCTGCTTCGTTTCAGTTTAATGCATCTCTGCCATGCGACGACTTACGAAGGTTGCTGGAACTGTGATGATGTCCACCCTCCGCGGTGGCTCGGATTGACTGCCAACCGGACCCGTTCCACTACTTCCTTGGTTCGACATTCCGTTCCGCCCAATTGGTCCAAACGTTCCGCACGTCGCATTGCTCGTGTCAGGGTTGCCATTGTTAGAGATATTGTTCCCAGTCTCAGAATGGGATGTCGAGGGGTCGATTGGTGTCCCGGATGGACCGCTGACCGAAGCAGAGACCAGCTCTTGCGTGTGTGAAGAAGCAGAGATGTCCAACACGTTGTCAAATTCACTTGGTACGCAGTCTGGACGCGAAGACTCCGTGGTCGTTCGCGTCCGTTTTCTTATGCGCGAGCGACGGGATAAACTGGTCCCGCTGCTGCTGACAGTGCTAGCCAGCGAATTTGAGCGAGTTGCTCCGGGGAATATGACGGTTGAGGAATCCAGCATGAGACACCCCGCTGAAGTTGCATGGGTTTCCGGGTCCCACTCGAGGTTGCTAGCAACTGGCCCAAAGGCGAAAACTGGGAAAATCTACTTTAGGAAACTATTACGTTATGCCACGTGCCTACATTCCTTGGTTCCAATCCACTGGCGTCTGTCGACGACTACTACCATGGCATTGGACACCCAGGCTGTTATCGAGCGTAGGTCTGAAGCCCTGCCGAGTCTATCAGGTTTAACTGATGAGCCAGTAGTTCTACCAAAGGGCGAAGGACTTCTGCCGAAATGGCAACTCCTGGTGGCCGCCATGGCAGTTTTCAATACCCTACAAAACTTCGCCACGTTGAAATTGACCAGGAGAGTATATACACGGGTGCCGCCCAATCATGGTGGGTTTTCTTTCCGTTTCTGGAAACCACATCGTACGTATTATACTGCCGAGCAGTCACCGCTCTCCAGGCGAGAACCTTCGCAGTCTGGACTCTGACCGCTGCGATCGTCCGCGGGTACGCCGCATACTATATCCACGACAAAAGGTGCATACCAACCCGGACTCATCCCTGGACTTCTCACCCCATCGTCCACTCTAGGATCTATGATATGGCCCTGTTCACGTACCTCATCGCTTTCGGTCACTTCTCTTCTGAAATTTTGATATTTCGGACTGCGAGGCTGAATTCCGCAGCTCTAAGTCCGGTAATCGTATCCAGTTGAGTCAACTGAGCCCCTGGTTCCGTCACTCTTTCTAATGACCACTTCTTCAAGCCGTGTCTTTATTATGGATGTTGCGTGATTATGACTTCTACGTCACCCATTGAGTACCACTTGCAGATTGACACGCTCTGTGTTCTCGATAATCAATGTGCATTTGTGTATACCCCGGAGGAGTCTGACCACCGATGCTCTGGATAAATCATGACCCGGTGCGAGAACCGCACGATTCCGATGTTCACAGTACCTCTCTTCCCTTCAAAAAAGCGCCGAGTCGGAACAGACGAACCCTGTTGTTCCCGGGAAACCCAAATCCAGGCTCTCCCATATGTGTGGTCGTCACGAACCTAAAAAGTCCCCCCCAAATGCGGAAGCCAGTGTGAAAGTGTGTGATGGATGGTCTGTGCTTACTGTAAGTCAGAATTGTCGTGTAACTGAACTGCGAAGCCGAGATGCCCTTTACATGTTGCGGTGCATTCTTTTCTCACACTTCTTTACTGGTCTAGTTTGCCAGCTAGCTAGTTATTGTTATGGTATGACGAGGGATGTCATCGGCAAAGCACATATCATGTTCAAGAGGAGCATCATAACTTTGACATATGTGGTATCTTATTTTAGAGCATCCACGAAGCCAACTCTGGCAATTGGATGATAGCGTATTTGAGATACTTGCCCGACAACAGGACTATCGGTGGCACGGTCTCTATCGCCCATATGAGTTTCGCCACGTTCTAACGTGATCCCCTCGGAACGTGCCTCTGGATGGTAGGATGATGCACTTCTGCTGCATTTCAAAGTCATAAATCGTTATTTCTAGCTTCTCAACATCCGGATGTTCTGGGGTGCTGGAAATACTAACCCCAAGGAGAAATCATGGTGGAAGACACGGTGGAAATTGCGCAAAGAGGCGCTATGCGCTGTTACGCAACATGCGCAGTGCTTGGGAACTCGTCGTTGTAAAAGTGCCTACAATGTAACAATATCCTTACGAACGTACACCAGCTGACGCCATTATTTCCTCGAACGTGTGTCGCCTGGGCGCCTTCAAAACCAGGCACATTCCCCTTCGGATTTAACTATGTGAGTAAAGAGGAGTCTCGAATAACTAGCGACGTAAACGAACGAAGCAGTGTGTGACAGCTAGTGATGAGGCAGGGACTGTTGTGAGTTCTTACCTACATGGTCATGGGTCGGTCACACCGTGGCACCGACTCCCCATCACAAGTCATAACTCAAATATCAGACCTGGCTGGTGCAACAGGTTGTCACCGAGAATTTCAACAACGCTGGCCAATAAAGCTCATGTGGCACATTGATTTTCCCCCCCGAGATGGTCTTTCTTTTCCCATCTCTTCAAATCGCTGGACGATCAAAATGACTTCCCCCACACAAATAAGGACACCCCAGATTACGTAACGATCACACCCGCCGGCTAAGTGATGTCAGGGCAAGCACCGAACCGTAAGGGATTATAAAAAGAGAAGGATCCGGCAGGCCATCTTCATTCCGTGGTGTCCATTTCTTTTACTTGTTCGCCATGTCTGCCATCTTACGCTGCCCTTCAGAGCTGCTCTTCATCATATGCTCCCACATCTATGCCGCAGGTATACCGGCTGCTCCAAGCTCGTTGGATCCTGTAGCGTTAGGCGACTACGGCATACCGACCGCTCTACCTTCATCGGTGGCCCCTAGTCACTGGCCAGAACCCGTAGTACGCAAGACCCTCACCAACCTATGTCTCGTCAATCACGCCTGGCACGAAGCTGCCAAACCATGGTTGTGGAGGAGGATAGAGGTCCGGCTTCCTCGCAGCTGGCTCGCCTTGGTGGACGAAATAACCGGCGGAGAAGACGAACAGAACGCTGAACGGACTGCTATTGCTATTGAACAGTCAATACAAGCCGTCGCGGAAGCAGCCATAGCAACGACTGCAATGGCCGGAGCCTCCTCAGACGAAGAGGCCGTCAAGAAATGGAAGGAGTGTATTCTCCAGACGCTCGCTGGTCCGGATGGATCAGTCCCTCCAGAGGTCCTGACTCCTCCAGCTTCCCGTGATCCGAGTCCGAGGCGTTTGCGGGCAAAAAGCAAGAGTCCAGGCCGCTGGAAACTGATGCGGTCTATAAGCGACGCCGTCCAAGACATAGCTGACCGTAATGAATTCGGTCTATACGGTCCGGTTACTTTCTCGTGATCACGCCCTGCTTCGCCCTGACGTCTTACCTAGTTCCGAGAGTGCATGACCCGCGACCGGGGAGGTTTATACAGCATATCGACTTTAATCACTTCCGGACCATCGGCATGCGTCGCTCCGTAGAAGAAGGAGTGAACAGCCGTTTTGTTACTGGACAGCGTGTGGAGGCAATTCTCAAGGTATTTGCTGTATCCAGACTTTATTTTGGCGCCTGAGCTTAACCTTATTTCCCAGGAAATGCCCCACCTTACGGCATTTGGTGCGACGGAGTACATGGACGGTGCATTGACTTTGCCCGTTCTCAACGAGCTTTTCCTTCGCGGCTCCTCTTCCCGTGTACCAGGTCGCCCATCTCGTGGGCGTGGATTAGTTGAACCCAACATTTCCGACGAGGAAGACCATGAAAGAAGACGTGACTGCAACGAACTTGAAGCTGTAGATTTCACGGGTTGTGTTAGTGTTGTGTTCGTGAGCGCTCTCACGGAGTTTGTCGACACGCATCTGTCGCCGGTGATCAATGACACAAATGGCGAGGATCGCAGGGAAGAGAGACGCCTCCGCCGCGCGGTGCACTTCGAAAGGGATGGTCCGTTAACGTTCCCTAGCCTACGGCGTCTGAGTCTTCGTGGTGTCAAGTCAATCCAACCCCACGTTCTCAACTCGTTCGTGCTCGCCTTCCCATCGCTCACTCACTTGGATCTTTCTGCCACACGAGTAACGCCTGACTTGCTTACTACACTTGGAGACACGTCCGTCAGGCTTCGTTCTTTATCGCTTGCTCGGTGCATCCGCCTGACTGGTGAATGCATCAAGACGTTCTTGATACAAGCACCTGCCGCAGCCCAAATTCAAGAATTAACGCTTTATGGAGACCAGACATTCCCCTCTCCCCTTTCCACCGAGGATCTCGAGGAATTGTTCACACTCGCACCTTGCTTTACCAGCGGTGAACTCATCTACTTGGATCTGTCCAGTTCCCCCGTGACTGGCGAGTCGTTGACCAAATGGGGACCACAGCCTAAGCTCAGATCACTGGGCCTTTCTTATATTCCCGACCTAGAATTGCAGGATATCGCTAAATTTATCAAAGACAAGGCACAAAACGTAGAGATTTTAACGCTGGTATCCACATCTCCAGACCTAGAGTCGAGCAGAACCGGTGGAGGTATCGAGATTCCAAGAAGTACTGCACGGCACACCTCACTCGCACTACACTCGAAGATCATTTCGCCGCTGTGTACACCTCCACTTACCTCAATTCTTGAACCAGTCGCGACGGAACCCCCCACCCGCGTGCGGGTGATAGAACTATCTATGCCAACACTGGTCCGCCTTGGTGCTGGTGCCGGTACCTGGCGTATTATTAGGAGCAAGGGTGGTAGGGGCTGGTATGTCGACACTGCTGCTGGCTGGGTCGGTGGCGAACTCGTACGCGGCTTGCCCTGCAATCACCCTTTCCGTATGGAAATGACCCGTTTGGCGGACGCGAACGGTAATGTCAGTAGTGGGGTAGGCTGGCATGCTCGTAAGATGGAGGTACGTTTTCATCTGACACTATTAATGTAAGACATTGAGATCGATGAGCGACTTCTCTCAGGTGCTGCATGGATGCGGAATGTCAGGGCGCGAGGATGGCCTCTATGGTGCCGTCTCCTTTGCGTATCAAGGGTGAAATAGTGGTCTTTCTTTTATTATTTTCCTGAATATCGTCTGGTGATTGCTGAAGCTTGGTCTTACAGCCCACATTTACATACACTATCCACTGTGCTTGTAGTTACCTTGCGCAAATGTAATTATTCGTGTAGAATTACTGATGCTGTTCGTAGACCTTGGCCAGGAGGTAAATTATAAACGCTCACGGCTTTTGGATTCAACTTCCTCCTAGTCTTGAGTCGAAGATGTGCTAATTGTTGAGGTATCATCATGTGCGCAGTTTGAGTGGCATGTGATAATCTACATATGTATATGCCTTAGACGTTGATCTGCTAGTGGTGTGAGTTGGAACTTGGAGCATGTAGAGCCCCACGTGACGTGGGCCAGTCCTGTCCCCAGTCATCAACTAGTATAGTTCGTTAGTTCGCCAGCAGGTAAGTTCTTTGACTCTACCCCATATTAACCATTACCAACTAGGTCGGAATGGTTCCTGCGCCCCGAGAGGGACCGAAATTCAAGACGTGGCTACCCCACCAGCTGCTGTGCTGGCTTCGCGAAAACCCGACCACGTTTGGTCACCAACGCCCCCAGAGCTAATGTCGCTTCTCCGCAGTCTTTCATGATTGGGGTTATACCCGCAACTGGTGTCGCAACCCGCCATCATCTTCCATGGCGATACTGCTGCTCGAGGATTGTCCAATGGCCAATTTTCGACCTTTGTTTACCCGCAATAGAGGGGAAAGGGCTCCGCGAACCTCGGTCTTATCATATGTTCTCCCACCTTGTCCATCTATGTAATGGTGCCCGTATTCTCTCGCAAGAATTCTTCGTGCACCAACTCTAATCTCGCGGTTCTCTGGTCCAGATCCTCGTTTTTCTGTACCTCTCAATCCAGTACAGGGTTGTCAGGCACAACAGGGGAGTATGGCACTTCTGAACATATGCTTTCGAGGTGCGTTGTGGTTTCCATGAGAAAGAAAGTTCGTAGAAACGCCACTCCTAACAGGACCCGTTGTACGCTGGGTTCCTTCCCATCCGCGGCTGGGGGGATCCAGCAACGGATGGAAGGAACCTGGTTGCATACTCGAAGACCACGTTCCCTCGTGTACCTTCTCACAGAAGTCAAAGCCCTCCGGACTGAGCCTATATCTCTTCTGTTTACATAAAGCTGCCGGGCTTTTTCGCACATTCAGGTTCCTGGGGCCTGCCAAACACTCCCATGCACACTTATGTTCCGGAAATGACGCTGTGGTCGTCGAGCCTGTGAATACGAACTCCATGTGTTTGCAGCATCGAGCAGTGGGGGAAAGACCTCCGCTGTTTCATCTCAGTCGTGGTCTTCGTGCGGAAGTCATCTAAACGCCGTTGTATGATCAGGTTCGCTGTTGCTAGGTACCCTTGCGTGTGAGATGAATACTTGAAGGTGCAGCTGCAGTCCCTCATCGATCATCGCTCATTGGTCCGCAAATACAGTGGCATATTGTCCAAAATCGTCGCCCTTCTTCCAAGGACAAGTTAGATACTTCGCGTTGCTTGATGGGATTATATACTGGACTACCACAGGCAAATAACTCGCTAGCCGTGTTCTTCACAACCCCCATGAGTGGGTTGGAATTCAAGGAGGTACAACAAGCGTCGTGTCTGGCCAGGGGGCACCAATCACTAAGTCTTGTGGGTGTGATGGCAGCGCTGGCTCTCTCAATGCAGTGTCAACCAGAGACGTACAAGACCCACCACGAGTCAGCAACCCAGAGAAAACGCAGTTTTGTTGGGTGTCCTCGAGGCCCCCTCCCAGACAACAACACCGTTAATAAACTGTTCATCCACTGAAGTGACAGCCGGATTTAAAGCTTTATGATCTCCTCACGTATCCAAGGAGTTGTGCAGTCATAAGTTGGGTGTAAGTAGCACGTTTTTACCGTGATGTGGCCTTCAGATTATGAAGCGGAGCTTCGTGAAGGAGCTGCATATGTTACCACTTACCAGAAGCGTGTCGGCGTACCCTTCCACAAATACTCCACAAGGGTCGGGTGACTGCTAAGCGGTCGTGGTGTACGCAGTATTGGCCTAAGTCTGTACGCTTTAGAGGCATTGCAGAGAAATTCTTACATTCGAAGAGGCGGTGATGCAGCATGTGCACCTATACCTAACACTGGACCGAAGTCGAAGGTACATTTTTCCAGAAGCTCGGTAACATGCTGCGGGCACAAACGAGTGCCGGTTCTGTTTGCGCCTCTGAATGATCCTGGCCGCTTGCATAGATACTCCAACAGCTTAAACCGCTTAGAACTTGCCATGCTCTCTTTTCAAAACCGCCGTGCTGTTTAGTTGAGGACGCACGACGTCATTGTGACAATGCCAAGACCGTTCCCTCGGCCCGTGAGCAAGCAGCGAGGCTGATATGAATAGTGCACCCTGCTGCGAAATGGTAAATGAGACTGCATTACCCCCCTTGATGGGGATGTGGAGTTTGGAATACTAGACTCGTCATATGAGGTTGAGAGAACCTCCGCTCGATCGGACCAGCGCCACCAAACCTATGTAAAGTTTTCAGGATGCGATCCCATTCCCGACCTCCGCAGGTTTCAATCAACACCGCTCTTGATGACGCACACCTACAGCATGCGACATTGACTTCACTCCTTGCCACCGTTGTCCGCCTGCGGGTGGAGGAGATGATCCCCGCAGAGAGCACTTGGTATTGGAGCGTCGCTCCTGAGCTTGCCCGGAAGGCCTCGTGTTTTTGCGGCACACAGTAGCAGGGCTGAGGATAATTACGGGCCGTGCTGTACTTATTAGCCGGTGAAATTAAAGTAAGTATGTACATACTGCGCAGTCGACTTGGGCCGGCGAACCTGCGACGCGGTGCGGATAGGATTGGGCGGAATAAGGCTGAGGTAAATTGACACCATACCCAAGTGATTGACAGGTAGATATCACTTCAGCATTGTCCGGAGGGCTATCCAATGTCGGAGAAAAGTAGTTTACGTTGGCGGTTGAAACCCAGCATGTCCCGGCGGGTCGCAACAATAATTACTTACCGATGAAATATGGTTTCAATTCGGTTGCAATGGGTATGCACCCACCCTATGGGGGTTATTTATTACATGACTGGTGGGACGTCAGGAATGGTCCCTCTGATCATCGGCCCAATTGGGCGGCATTGCAAGGGGGGCTTAGAAATATTCGACGAAAGTTGTAAGGTCTAGGTGCCTCTGAGCTATATAACATGTGTATTATAGTGGCACAGGGCTGATAGTTGTGCATATGCCCTTACCGAATTGGGGTAGTAACTTGAAAAAATTGATTTTGGGCTGTGCGATCGATGTCATAGTATCTTGGAATGTTCTGTTAGAACACCGCTCACACTTCTTTGTCTTCCACACCGGGAATCTCCACCCGTCACGAACACTGCTGTGAGCCTTCCGCCATTGCATTGTACTCTTTTGATTGTCTCACCACGCTGGTGGGATCTTGCGTCGGGAAGGGGAAATGGTGAGTAGAGGCTTGTGGAATTGGAGCCTGAGGGGACTGTGGATTGTGGTGTAATGTGATCGTCAACGGCCTTACGTAACGGACGGTATATATGCCAAGCCAAGAACCGCAAATGCAGCCAACTGTCCTCTCAAACTACTACACAGCCATCTTTAAGACCTCTCTGTTCAGGCGGTACCCTCTGACGAGGGATCCTCTGCATAACGAACCTGTGCTATCGAAGGTATAATTTGCTAGTACGTGACCGGAGAAGCCCCATTCATAACCGTTCATGGAAGAGTCAAAATCAACAGTGTCAGATCCAGAGTCGAACTTGGAGCATCCTCCGTCTGACTTGCGGCTGCTGGACGATGAAACTCCAGGTACGCGGCAAGCTCACCGGAGTTCCACAAATCCCGCTGCCCAAAGTAGGCCAGCCAACCGCGTCTCAGGCCACGACTCGCTGAAGCGCCACCTTACAACGTTAATCCAACCAGAAAAGAAGCTTTCTCCTCCCCCTTCATCCTGGGCAAGTGTGCGGGCCATTATTCTAGCTTCTTGTAAGTTCATTCGTCAACTCACTGTAATGACTGTCATGCATCTGTACTCTAGGGTTAAATGTTCTCTTAGTCTGCATCCCAATATCGGTATGCAGGTTCGTCGATACTGCCTTTCTTTACTGACCGGGCGGGGATGCAGTGGGCTCTGAACTTTGCTTTGCCCGACCAACATACCCTCATATTCGTCTGTACGTGCAGCCCATTTCTGTTCTTGTCGCTCCCGTCCAACGTAGGTAACAGTCACATTTCTGGCTATAATCCCGCTTGCCAAGGTATGGTATTTGAACACCATCGACGAACTTTTTTGACAAGGTTTAAAACAAAGCTCCTTGCCTTCGCTACTGATGAGTTATCAATGCGTGTTGGGCAAACACTTGCAGGGCTTATGAATGCAACTTTGGTGTGTACGCTTGGTTTACTTGTGGATCACGCACTGATTTGCTTGTCCAGGGAAATGCGTAAGTCGCGCGTTTTACGTTACAGGCAGTCATTCACTTCCTCCGCTTTTCAGTGTAGAGCTCATTGTTTCGGTGTGTTTTATCATTATTCCCGAATTTGCTATTCACAATCACCGTTCAGATAATTGCGTTGACGAAATGCGAATTGGAGATTGTTCAATCGTCTCGTGGGTTCTGTACCGATGACTAAGCGAATGCCTAGGCTGACGTTCAATTAGTTGTTGGATCCGTCCTGAGTAATTTGTGTATGTCTCAGTTCAAAGTCACGGACACCGTACTGATGATAGGTTTCAGTGCTCGTTCTGGGCATGTGTTTTTTCGCAGGTGGTCTACGGTTCTCGGAACAAGGATTCGGACATGGTCTGCAGCCTGCTATCCATGTAAACCATCTATACTGATGTGGTCTCATAGCTGCGGCACAACTGAATTCTTCCCTTCTAACGATCAGCGTCATTGCCGTCCTATTACCCGGGGCTTTTCATATGGCTTTGCAGGGCTCCACCTCCCTCAGTGAGAGCGAAGTAGATGACCGAATCTTGCGGACTAGTCACGGAGTGAGTAATTTACAAGCATATGTTATCAAAATTAACTTTTATCCAAGGTTGCCATTATTCTACTCTTCAGTAAGGAAACTTATCTGCGTTGGTTTCAGTTAGCAAAACTCATTCAACACTCGATAATCCAGTCTACTGTTCATATCTCCTCTTCCAGCTCTTTTCCCATAAGAACCTTTACAGCGATGATGCCCCTGAGGCATCGACGAGATATGCGGGCGGAAATCCGTTCAAACTGGATCACAAACTGCGCCGAAGACGACAAGCTGCAAATGACATGGGCATGACAGGCCTTCGTATGGTTTCGTCTCCGCCCCAAGAGGGCCTTCACACTGACAACGGCGATGAAATTCCTACCACTCACCTTGACGCTCACCATGATGTCGAGAGCGGATCACGCCAAGGGGAGGAGCAACTTCAGATGACAGTACTAGTGTCCATTGGCCTCCTCGTCGCTGTCACGGTGGTAAGTTTGTACAGTTCCGGCCGCTAAATTGATCACCGACAATTGTATCAAAAATACAGCTGGTTGCTATCACTGCGGAATTCATGGTGGATTCCATTGACGGTTTAACTTCAGGAGGTGCTATCAGCAAGGAGTTTGTTGGTGTGATACTACTTCCCATTGTTGGCAATGCCGCGGAACACGTTACTGCGGTCACAGTATCAGTCAAAGATAAGCTAACCTTAAGCTTGGGCGTTGCCGTCGGGTCGAGCATTGTACGCATTTTTGACTTTAGCATGTTTGTAGTTTGTGCTCACAATTTTTTGTAGCAAATTGCGTTGTTTGTTATTCCGTATGTGGATTTTGTAGCATTATCGTATTCTCTGTATTCACCGGTCTGACAGGTTCATCGTTACATTGGCATGGATTCTTGGCAAACCATTAACCCTCATGTTCGACCCGCTGGAGTCTATTGTCATGTTCCTTTCTGGTGAGTCGATTCCTTTAATCAGTTGTACCAGTGTAACGGAGAACTTGGCAGTCCTCACTGTTAACTACGTCATTCAAGATGGTAGGTCCAATTGGCTGGAGGGCATGCTCCTCATGTGTACGTCTTTCATCTCGCTTCTCTGTTGTGGGTCATCTGAGACGCTCACGGACGAATGGACAGCCCTGTATCTCATCCTTTGCGTGACATTCTGGTATTACCCTGGTATGTCAACTGAACATGCTCCGAAATCATCCTGTGATTTTATATCATGTTGCAGGTACCGACCCGGTTTTAAGCTGCTGAACATCCGCCTAATATTTGGAAAATCATTGACCCTACTTTTGAGCCCAAACACGATATTCGCTCTGGATGAGGCCAAGTTGGCGACCTGCTATTCGACTATTCTTCTATTCAATTGGAAGACTTGTATCATGCAGAGTTTTCCATTAATTTTTTATATGCCACATGTCGTCTACGGTGATGCAGATACTTCGGCTCCCAATTATTAGCTTGTTTGAGCAGACCCTTATATGACTGGTCGGAATCGTTATAGTATGTAAATTATTCATCCACGCTATAACTAGAATACCGCATGTATATACACGATATACAGGAGTTGAGTTAGGTTAGGACCCGTTAACATGATGGAACATCGAGGCCTATCAACCGGAGGACAGTGCACGTGATGATAACAAATTTGTTATAGTCTGGCCTTGGCAACACCACTGACAAGTGTGGCTGCTGCAGTTGCCAGGACAGTGGTACCTCGTTCCTTCACCTTAGTTGCTAAATGGGAAATGCGTCGTGAAGTTAGCTCCTGAAGAGCCTGAATACTGACGCGTGAATGACGTACCGAAAATGACTTTGGAACCTTCTCTCCACATTTCAGTGACGAGCGTTTCACCCGGAAAGACCACTCCTGCGAAGCTGTGTGGTGGGGCGAGAAATGGGAAGGGTGGAGGAGGAACAGGGACACGTGTCATCCTTGGGGAGAGTTCGATGGGAAAAGAAGGCATACTAACCGTACTTTGATGTCATTGAATGCTCCAAATGTCTGCATCACGTGTTTTCCAGCAATTCCCATGAAGCACAGTCCTGTACCAAACACGAGGGACGAGCAGCAGTTCAGGACAGATAAACATAGCTTGACATCGCTATCTGATATAGTGCCACATACCATGAAGGATGGGTTTATTAAAGCCGCCCATGGCAGCAAAATCGGGATCTATCTGTTAGCATCCAAACCCAAATGAAACATTAGAAGTTTCCAAAACACTTTTCTGGAATTCTAGGACGGAGAACTCACGTGCAGGGGATTGTAATCACCACTTAAGCTGTATTGAGAAGTTCGTCACCAAAAGTGACACCATCAGATGATGCCATGGAAGGTGTCAAGCCACATTATATAGGAACCACAGGCTTACCGATAGAGTGCGGCTTGACTCGGTACCGTTTTCTCCTCCACCACAGCATCTGGCTTGCGATTAGGCGGCACATTTGCGGCTGTGGCAGGACCTCTATCTGTATGAGACCCATAATTAGCGTCTTGGGAGATCGAACGTCAGGTATGAATACTCTCACCTGATCCCACGCGTTTGCCACCGAACCCTCCAGCACCACGGATAAAGACCGTCACTTGATTTTCGAAGAGAAGCCTTCCAGTGTCTTTATCTTTGGTGTGAACAATGATAGTGACCGATGCGGCCTTCCCTTTGTCCAAAACCTCCAGAAGCCTGTCAATACAGCATGTCGTCAGTTTTCCACTAGAATGATACTGCCTGGGCGGTAATACCTAGTTTCGTTTATAAGGGTGCCCGAAGTAGGTATAGGTCCTTTGATAGCCAAGTACTGTTCTCCATGGAGGAGCTTTGCCTAACCATAACCATCCCATATATCGAGTTAAACCGAACTTGACTGGCAGATGACGACCCCAGGGAGCCGTGACTCACTGGGTTAAAGTTTGGAAGCCATCCAAGAGAAACGCCTGAGCTGGCAGCAAACTGTGGAACCACGCCAAATGTCGGGAGTGCTGCAAAGTCGCTGTGTCCCTCGTACGTCCACTGGAGGTCGCGTTCTGTCGCTCCTACACCGAGATTGTATAAGATGACATCGCGTTCGGTGTATGCGAACTCCTCGTCCAGAGGTACCTCCTTCTTTACTTCAACAACTAGCTTCGAATCTTCAGGGTCTGCAAAGACGGTGGGCAGAGTCATCGTGGAGGTGTACTGGGAAGGCAAACTACTTGCTGGCGATATAAGCGAGTTCACAGGAAATCACATGCTCGGCGGTCGAAGACCGTGTCAATGAATCGATTGGCAACTCTGCTCGGCATTTCACTACATTATACTCGCACAGGAGTCGATATAACCTATCAACAATGTTTCGGTGTTTACAGCTTTGCTTTGAGTGCTCTCCCAGCTTCTTTGACCGCTTCCACAGCGCCCTCGACTACTGATGACGCCTTGTTCTCAAAGTTCTCCATGATTTGCTGGAAGCTCTCGGCCGCTGTTGCGGGGAACGTAGACCTGCCATCATCTGCAACGAGTGTCATCAGAGAGTAAACTTCAGAGGCAGCGACCACACAACGCACCAAATGTCGTAAAGGACTTCCACTTCCCTATGACTTCTTCAGGGGTCAATTGCACGTTTGTCGGGAAGCCATGGCCGCCGGTTCGTTGCCAGCGTGTCTCTGCTGTCCAACCGCCAGACACTTCGAACAGCCGGCCGGTGGTATCGGCGTTATCTTCGCTCGTTAAGAAACCTACAACAGGGGCTATGTAGTCTGGCTGAGGGAAGGACGCGTGTTGAAGGAACGAAATGGAATAGATGAAGGAGGCTAGCAAACCTTGTATGCATCAACCATCTCTTTCGACCTAGAATGGTTCAGTGTCAGGAAGAAAAGATAAGTACCGAATCGGCACACCATATTGTCATGGTCATCGCAGTACCGGCGGAAGGAGCGATGACATTACAGAGAATATTGTATTTCCGACCTTCGAAACCAAGGGTCTTGGTAAGGCCAATGATGGCGGCCTTTGCACAAGAGTACTACACCGTGCCCGCGAATGAGCTCTACATATCGCATAGAAAGGACGAAAAATGGCTGCCTTACGTTGGTCTGCCCAAAGTTACCATCTGGAAGTGTAGAGTCAGGCAAGAGAGAATATACAGAACTGACGAAGGCTCACATATGCCGACCTGCGAGGCAGTCGTAACGATGCGGCCGTAATTCTGCTTCTGGAATATTGGCCATACTGCCTTCGCGCACTATACAACCAAATAATTAGCCACGTACAACCTTTCCTATAGCTCCAAACAAACCTTGTATGTCCCACGGAGGTGGACGGCGATTACAGTGTCCCATTCTTGCTCGGTCATGGCTGTAAACGATCGATCTCGGAGAACGCCCGCGTTAGCAACTAGGACATGCACGCCACCAAACGCGTCCAGGGCTGCCTTTACAATTTTCTCTCCCTCTTCTGCGGAGCAGATAACAGGGACCTGCCTTTCCGCCAGCTACCTCTCACGTTAAATTTCTTTTGGTTCTGTGGGAATGAACCGCAGTTACGCACCTGCTTCAACTTCCTTGCAGACGCCAGTTGCTCCTTTTTCGTTAACATCGTTCACGACGACATTCGCTCCGAGACGCCCGTACATAAGTGCATATACACGTCCAAGACCTGCACCTGCACCCGTGATGATGACAGTTTTCCCGTCAAAACGGACCGGAGGTGTCGCTTGGGCGTTCGGAGGTAACTTGGCGGCAATCTCGAGCTGAGACATTACAAAATATAACATCCATTTCGCGTTGCAATCTCATTTCTGAAACTTACCGCATGCTCGACATCGGCCATTGACTCTGGGCTGCGTGCACAGAGCACTTAGGAAGTGGGAGTCTACAGAGGAATGTCTACTCACTGCCTCGGATCCGAGAAATCAGAAACCTCTGGCCACTTGAGCTTGACCTAAGAAATCACTCAGTCGTAGTCAAGACAGAGGTAAGATATGGGTATTTACGGCAGACGGAGTAAACGTTTCATCTGTCTTCCAGAGCGTTCCTTTGCTTCGCTCCCACCTGACCTCTGCGACGAAGCCAGCACCAACCTCAAACACGCGTCCGGACGCGTTCGGACCATCGGGGTGGCAAATGGCTGCTACGAATGGTGCTACGAATTCAGGCTGCAATGGGGACGGACTTTAATGCGAGCGGGACTCTGCAGAGTAGAGTAGAGAACATTACCTTCAGATTCACGAGAACGTCCGGAGGTATGATAGTCTCCGTCATTTGCGACGCAGCTACCTAAACGGCAACGATCATTAGAACCAGAACTTTCCCCAAGCGACACCAACCGTACCGGTGCGACCGCGACGGCACCAATATTGTATTTCATGCCTTCTCTCGCAAGAGATTTCGTGAACCCAATTAACCCCATCTTCGCAGCGCTGTAGTTAGCTTGACCAAAGTTACCTAGTATAGATGATTCTAGTTGGCAGCTTTCTTTCTTTGTTATTTATTTCCGGAACGAACCGTAGATGCCAGCGGCGCTGGTGACGTTCACGATCCGACCAAACTTCTGGTTCCGGAAGTGAGGCCACGCAGCTTTCGTGCATGCAAATGCGCCCTTCAAATGGACAGCGACGACTTGGTCCCATTCCGCATCAGACATATTCTTGAACCTGATAATAATCTCGTAAACAGAAGCGAAACCTGATATCGAGTGCAAGTAACACTGACCCCTTGTCCCGCAGAATACCTGCATTGTTGATGAGGATAGTAACTCGCCCGAATGAGTTGATCGCGGTCTGGATGACAGCTGCGCCGTCCGTTGCCGAGGATGCATTCACTACTGCGCTGCCTCCGGCTGCCGACACGTCATACCATAAGGAATCGAACTTCCATTCAGCTCAGCATGATAACGGAACGACGTCGACCCACCTTGTTTGATCTCGTCCACTACCTTCTGTGCCGCAGCTGCATTGAAATCGTTAACGACGACGTTGGCACCACGAGAAGCAAACAAGAGTGAATAACTTGATCGTCATATATATAGGTTAGCTCACACCATGCCAATATCTTCCCTACTCACGCTTTGCCGAGTCCACCACCCGCACCAGTGACGACGACCGTGTGGCCCTTGAACGAGAGTGGTGCCATGACTGTTTGATAGCTTGAATTGCAAGTTGCAAAGGCTATTCGACCCCGGACGACCCGTATTAGTATACCAGCTCGCACGTGAAAAAATGGTCTAGGCGGTTGTCGCCAGCTGATTGTTTAGCCGGAACCACACGCTAGTTACTGGCAGAACTATGCAATCACCAGAGTCTACCTCACACCTCATAATATCTCGCAATTGTAGGGCATAAATATTGGTTGTGATTTGAGGTCAGTTTGAGCGCCCGGCGCGGCTAAAGTCACAGTATATACACTGTCGGGGGTGGTGACAAGACTCTAGCTTCAAGAACCAAAGAGAAGGACGGGAACATGCCGGAACAGAAATGGGAAAACAAAAATCGTTCCCGCCAACCAAAAGTTTGCTGAAAGGGGCACAGGCAGAGGACCTGTAAAACCGAGCCCAACGAAATAGAAAACTGACCACGAAACGGCCAGCTGAATGTAAATTTCAAAGTAATAGATGATTGAAACAATAAACACCACGAAAAAAGAACAAAGCGACAGGAGACAAGAGTTGAGAAAAGATGATGGAGAGAGTGCATGGCATACATGAGTGGATTGTAGGCGAGCGCCAGGGATGCGGGTAGAGTGTAAGGAAGGGCATAGGTGAAACAGTCATGTAGTTGTGTGGGTAACAAATACGTGGTTCGACCAGGGAAGGGCGAGGCGAGGCCAGTAATGTGGCTGAGAAACACGTGGCGACAGATTAAAGAGACCAAATGGGAGGGGTAATGCATGGGGGCAGATAGCAAGGCAAAGCGACACATACGCAGATGAAGACATGGCTCGAGTGTGTGTGTAATCAGACAATTGAGATTGCGAAGACGATGCAAGGACGGTATGCAAGCACAAGATGACGCGATGAGACTTGAATGATACTGCGATGCGGGGTATCGTGAATTCTCTCTGGTTTTATTTCTTGAGCACTAGGTGGTCCTGGCCTGTTGACTTTAAGTTGTTCTTTGCCCAGTCCATGGCGAACAACGAGGCTTTAAGGAACTTCTTGTGTGCATACTTTTGACACACGTATAGCTGCTGTAGAATTCTCCTCCAGAAGCTTTTCGCAGATCCATTGGTGACCTGGCTCCAGGTGTTCGGCCACGAAGCCAGAGTAAAACACGAACGCATCATTCTGCCAAAAGAAGGAAGTGAGTCGGGCACGTCACGTGTGGTCGATGAAGTCAAAACCCACCCAGTCACCGCCCAGCATCTTCCTTGCACTGTACATTGCAACCGCAGAGATAAGACTGGGCTTGCATCTCAAAAACCGGTGGTCAATCAGAGCGATCTCTGCAATGAACTTGCCAAGGGTTCTTGTCTGAATGTCGTAGTTGTCTGCCTTGCTAATCCGACGCATCCAGCTGTACGGTGAACAGTACTGCGAGACTCTGAAGTCGAGGGTTTGCAGGACGACACGCTCGCCCTTTAGGATCTCTTCCTTCGTGTATCCGCTCTCGGTCATGTAGACGAACTCGTCGACTGACGGTGCCACGATTTCCTCGTACTTGGCCGCAATAAACATGGCGGTGACACCGACGAGCTGGAGCTTGACGAGAGCGACGGGACGCCTGCTGAGGAAGCGGTCGACGATGTTGATAGCTATCCAGAGTGTCTCGGGAAGCATGTGCCATCTCAAATGTACTTGGAGGAGCCAGTCGACGAGCGTTTGCCTCATTGACCAGTTGACCTCTGCCTGTGCATCCATGTAATCGGGGTTGGGCATTATGTCATCCTGGAGACAAGTCAAACTCGCGTGCGCCATGAAAATCAGGGGCCATTTACCTCCAACTCCGACATGTACTGGAAGATATCGTCGGCATACTCCGATACCATGGTGGTGTCGTAGATGTCGACCTCGTCTTCGAACGACTCTTGGATTTTGGCCACATGTTTGTGGTGTCTCATCGCGCGATCTGTGTCGATATCGGGCCAGACACAGGGAGACTTGGGTGCCGTTGGCATCTTCCCTGCGATTTCGGCCACTTCGATTTCCGTTTCCTGGACGTCTACCATGTTCTCTACTTCCCTCTCGTTGATGATGCTGAGTTCGGGATCGGCGTCTGGCTCTATGATTTGAGGGTCCTCGACATCCATGTCGTTCTCTTTGTCGTCTTCTGTCGGGATGATAACTGGTACAGCGGTTTCCTGCCGCGACATACGTTTGAAGACCGATGCCTTCTGTGCGCGAGCGACGGCTTGACGGGGTGCATTGGCTGCGCTCTCTGTTCTGCCTGGACCGAGGGGGACACGCTGTGGGCCAGTGGCAGCTGCAAGTGATGACGAGCGGGTACGCTTGAGCCCCTGCTCTTGAGAGGCGTCCTTCAATCCGTCTTTGCCAGTAGGTTTCCCTGCGACATCCTAGAGGACGCGCGTCAGTCGACCTGTGCAGTGGCATCTATAGGTACTGACCTTGCGATTGACAGCGGTTGTGGTGACTTCATTAAGCGCGGGACGCTGATGTCCGACCTTGAGTCCGCCTAGGACGGTGGATGCGCGCGATGCGCCGGCACCAACGATGCCTGATCCCTGGCGCGGGTGCTTGCTGGTGGCATTTTCGTCGCCATTTGCCTTGCGCGCACCAAAGCGGGTGCGGGTCTGGGACGGCTGTGGCGTAGGTCAGCGACGGGAAATCAGGAGAAATAAGGCGATGGTCGCACTCGGACAAGGTTGTTGGGCATGCTAGCAATGAAGTTGTATATGGATGGCTACAGAGAAACTCTGAGAGCGACGAGGTTTAGGCGAGGGTGGTACAGAGAAGGGATTGTGGTGGGGGCAGAGAAAAGAAAGAAAATCGCCAAACCGTGGCTTTGCTAATATAAAATGTGTAAAGACAAGTTTGTTCCGTCGAGGGAGAGAGAGAGAAACAAAATGTCGACGAGGAAAACCCAACCACACTTGTTGCAATTCCGTCGCGTAGAAAGAGAACGCGAACCACCCACGTGACCACAAAATAACACTCCACAACAGACACGTCGCGACACGCGATTCATTAAGGAGTGGAACGGTGGTATTCTGTAGCAATAGTGGCATGGAGCTGTACACTAGTGTCGTGGTACCACAGATACTTCGTTGAGAATTGACAGCCTATCACCCATCAGCGGCGCATCACCCCACCATCGTACGGATCAAAACTTCATTGACCCGCAGAACCCCCCACTCGCGGAGCGCGCAAAGAGCCAAACAGCATGACGTCTGAGAAAGCCACCATCACGTTCAGTTAAACGACAGGCGATGTGGGAAACGCCAACTGACAATCATATTAGCTTGCTGTGGATTTCATACTCTCCCACCGTCGTTCTTTGCCATCCTCTCTCCACTGGTGAAAGGATTGTGGAGGTGGCCCCGTCTTGTCCGGCATCCCAAGACCAGCTCTGGGTGGGAGTGGGGTCACCTCCAAGGGTACCACCAACCCCGAGCCATTCTCGCTGTCCCCACCTGTAGATGAGCCGAGACGTCTGTCCCGGGTTGCCATCCTTGCTTCAGGAGCAGTTGCCGGCCAACGTTGTTATCCGATAAGGGTCCAGGGCTTCGCGGGGCTTCAGCTTGGGAGGGAGTAGCATGTGGGACGGATGACTGCGCCAATTCAAAAGATGGTTTACTAACACCCGGTGAGTCGCCCCTAGGGCTCTGAACACCAGGACTGTCATACTGCGATCCCGGGTACATCGCACGCCGGACGTGCCGAACGGTCAACGTAGGTAGTATTAGGCCGCGTGGATGATGGCAAGCTTGAATCAGATGGCTCATGGTGTCGCGAAAGGAGAGCACGTTTGAGGGTGGTCAACTGCTCTCTTCGGGTCTCTCCTCTCACCCATCGTCTGTCGCTGCTCAAGTCCCTGCAGATTCAGATGTCCTCTTCCCGGCGATGGGACTGTTGCCTTTCGGGACAGTAAACAGAGGAACGTCACCCTGCCCATCGGACATGCATTCTACACAAGGTTTTCGGTCCTCGTGTATGTGACAAAGAAACGTTGTACTGCCAATAATCAACCGGTCAAGGTGGCATAGTGGCCGTGGTATGCTCGCTACCCGAGGAGGAGACAGACGAACAGGCTCCAAGTCAAGCTGGCGTCCAGACTGTAAGAACGTGCCATGCTTAGAGCCCATGTCGACCACAGCCCACTCTCGTCTCTTCTTGTCCCAATAAGCAGTCGCATGCAGCTTCGAGACCTCCATTTCCTTCAGTCGAATCCGTGGCACCGCGCTACCCACAGGGGCATGATCGCGCCCGATTTGAGCTTCCCCATAGGCATCGAGCACAGCAACCCGGAGGTGTTTATGAAGGATGGAACTTTGGAGGACTAACAGACGCAACGACGACCAGGTTGTCACCGTCGTGCGCTCGCCGTCACCCGGCCATTCGTACGCAGGGTCGTACTCGGACGTCTCGCAGTGGCTCGACGGGCCAGGATCCATAGGTGACATTTCAAACTCCGATCCCCTATTGGCCTTGAGCTTGTCAACGACGATGGAGTACTTCAGTGAGGTGCAGTAAGATTTTGTCGCGTAAACATCGTCACCACACAACGTGTCTAACGCTTGGCTTGACCACCCAGGAACATTCTAAGCTTCTGCTGTCGAAGGAGTGGTTGGTGAAAGTCGACTCACAGACATCCAAGCCATACCTATTTGTCCGTCGTCCATCATTTCTATCACCCACACCTTCATCATTGACATCATTCGTTCGCGTCATGTATTCTGCCACATTAGAAATTTTATTCTTCTTCAGTGGATCTGACATGCTGCTTCGTGATTACAGATACCAAGATGACTTGGGCGGAGGGTGAGTGTACCCAGCTTCCGGTAATTAGCGAACTGAAACACACCGGCAGCTTGTCATTTTGCCAGTGTTGAATAGCAAGCAATTCGCCAGGCGCTGGCGTGAATGTAACTGAGAGGATCAGCTCTTCCGTTTTGGATGACGACGCGGAAGAGGTGTGGAGAACACGCAACCTCGACATTCTATCCCAGTCGCATACCCTAGGCAGTGTGTCAGACTTATCATTTGAGCTTGTGGAGTCTAAATCAGCGGTGCCTTCTGTTCTTGCGTGAGTAGTCGTGTTTAGCTGACACACGATGTGTAATAGGACCTGGCGATTGAATTGGGGTCTGATACGTTTAAGTGGCGGTGGGACACTATCTTCGTGGGCCACAGGGCCTCCGCGGACATTCTGTCACAGCACCTCATCATGCACCTGATAAGCGTTAACCATCTTGCCTTCAGCACCCCAAATCCAGTTGGCGATCTCAATGAAGATGACCTAGAAAAGGTATGTACCTTACCGTGCCACGCCCTTGGCAAAAAAAAAATAGGGACCCTCTCACGCACACTTGAAACAGGCTATCGATAAGATTGGTCGGATCGCTCGCAGGACCGTCGACACACATATCAAGAATGCACTGTCCAAGCCCCGCCTGGCAACAACCCTTCGGCGCATGACAGCAGTCTTCCACTTCATTTCGGATCTGCGTGGGTCGCACCTGATTCATCCTGTGTCGAATTATTAGATAGCCGGTTGTTCCAGCTAAAGTGACGACTGCGAACGAAGCAACCCCTCATCCTCAACTTCGCGAACCAACGCTGAAATTAAGCGCACAAGCTGCGGAGCCTTCGAAAAGTACGGGGAATTATATAACCTATGTGAGCAATTGCCAATCATTGCCAACACGGAGCCTCATGCATTTTGCAGAACGCAGCTGGTATCGGAGGGGATTTGAAATCTGAGGCAAAAACTTCACGGGTACAGAGTCCCATCACTGCGGATGTGAATATGGACTCTGCCACAGAATCTGAAAGTGATAGTCACCCTCGTGCACCGGCAAGCCATGAGCCCGAAGGCAAGGCCCCTGTGACTGCCAGTGAACACGGTGCAGCCATGTCTCCTGTTCCATCAAAGGCACCCTCACCTGCTCCGAGCAGAGCACAAAGTCGGACGGCCACCAAACCGCCCCTGTCTAGTGATACGGATTCGTCACCTATCCGACCTGCAAAGAAATGGAGGCCGTCCCCTGCAAGTGACGAGGACAGTGAAGAAGAGCGCAAGAAACTTGCAGCTCAGATCAAAAGTGGGGCTGCTTCCATACGGGGGACAAGGCAACCACTTCGACGAGGGGGCAGGAGGTTTTGACCCTCTTTTTCACTATTCAGTCCTCTTCCCGGTTTAAGTATTCCTGATCATGGGTCTGCGTGGTGTAGTTTCGGCTGCGCACAATGCGTTCCGTTCTCTTCAGATACTTACTCCGACTCATTCGCTCCTGTCCCTACTCGCGTGTTCGAATTCTTACGGTCCTTTTCACCAACGGATGTCGTAAGGCAGATCGAGAACGATGTTATTCATCTCTCAGAGGCTCGTGTCGAGTAAGTAAACGTAGAGTGACGAGTATCATGGGAGGTATATCGGCTACGAAAGCTAATATCGCGTGAGAGATGAGGGGAGATAAGTTACAGATGAAAACAATGCGGCTAAAAACATGCATGTGTGATGATGATGATAGTGGCAAAAACAAACAAATGGGGGTAATAAGAGTCAGTGATGGGGTCACCGGGCTGGGACAGCTGCGTCATGGAACCGGATGCGGAACAAATAATGCGGGGTGGAATGGCGAAAACACCTCGTCTTTCACCAATGTCGTCCCGCAGTTCGACGGCCGTAATCAATCCCATGTGCGGCCTCGTCTGCCTGGCACATTTCGCATTTGGTCTGGAAGAGGTTGCGCACTCTCCGGTGATCAGTATATTCCTAAACGGGTATCATGATAGCCAAAGCACGGAGTCACTAGTCAGTCGAAGACGCCTCCTCGGCGAGGACCGATATTGCTACTGACCGTGTTGCAACCGCAATTCCTAGCGGTCTTGTGCATGTGTGCGGTGCTCAGCTTGCAGTAAGGTGATCCGCAGTCGGTCGTGATGCCTGTTTGGTATATCCGGATATAGTGCTTTACGAGCAGCGGCGCTGTCAGAGACAAGAACCGCCGGAAAAGAGGTCAGCGGACGCCTACCCCACAGCCCCTGTACTGGTCTCCGAAGCTGATGTGTCGTCAGTGAGAAGCTCAGCGAACTCTGACAGTAGCTGTTCACCATTCCATGTTACACATATTGGATGGCGGTAGTAGTGGTGAACAGGGAAAGACGGTTGGGGAGGGGAAGGATCGGTTGAAGGCAAGAGGCTAGTAGTCAATGGTTAGCGACGTTGTAAAGTGACCAGGTTTTATAGCCGAATGAAATTGGCCACCGGAGGGCTGAGATATTGGTGCATGATTTGGTAAGGCGTCTTCGGGGCAACGGAAGTCATCGTGGGAGCCGTCATGCATCATGCAATCATGTTAAAACACAGACGTGTGTAATAGTATTACAGGTACGTATAAGGAGTTTGCAAGTATGATACAGCAATTATTAGCAGCATGCATGGAGGTCGGAGCTGATGGATCTTCCACTAATCGTTCTTCCCTGGAGACGTCTCATTTCATCCGTCACTTCCTGGAGGGCATTCATGATTTCATTTAAAGGTACGCGCGCGGGGGTTTTGCCACATGTCACATCTCTTTCAAAATCGATAACGTCCACCTCCCGTATCGGGCACTAACCTGACAGAAACGGCACCTTTAAGCATTGGCCAGTAGTGAATCAAGGCACCAGTAGGTAGCGAACGCCTTGTTGCACTGTGGCGGTCCGTGTCGGTCCGAGAGCCCAGTGCACTCAGTGAAACAGGACCAGATCAATCGTCCTTGTGCGTATCTTGATTGTCGCAGATCTAGCGACAGGTTTTAAAAGAGGCCGGGTTTGCCAAGAATAGGCAGACTGCAGCGGTTACCACACTCTCCAGTTAGTTTCATCATATCCATGCGAATGATGAAACAAGGCCTGGGCTCCTGCAATTGCCAAAGCTAACCGCCCAGTAACGTTAGGTATGTAGTACACGAGTCGGGGCCTGGGTAACATGATGGGCACGTTGTGCGCTGCCAATGGCCATGCAGCAGGCACAAAACATGTTGGTGGGATATTTCAGTTGTATCAGCAGACCTTCTTGATCGCTCGACTGATGAACGATGGCGGCTGCCACAAGAAGACACCACGGTCACGGAAACAAGCTGAGGCAGCCTTCTCTTCCAGTCAACACTGGACAACAACTTGTCGAACTTGTCGATCACGGGTTCAGGGCATGAAAATTGTATCTTCTATCCAATCCGGTTCCCCGGCAATCGGAGAAGAGAAGACAAGAGGAGATAAAGAAATAATTATGCGATAAACAAATTTAGAACTGACATACGTACACACACCTGGATCTAGTTAGGGGCATACGTCCACAATGCACTCATGAGGATGGCGCCAGTACTTCACGTACGCAATTGAATGTGGAAACTAGCAACTTATAGTTTAGCAACCACCATTCGCTTTACCCACAACAGGGATGTGTCCTAACATACACGATGGCATTTAGGGTCAAATGGTTGCAGAGATAGTCACTCACGTAAAGAAGTCGTTTAACGGGGCGCAAACTGTTGTTATGGGGCTATTCCTTCTGTGCATCAAATTCCGCCGGCACCAGGTGCGGTCGTTTAATGCAAACTGTTGATCGGTGTTAGCGGACTCATCGTACAAATGCACAATGAAGGCGTTTGCACTGGTTCCCAACAAGAAGTGTTAATGACGGCCAAAGCGGAGGGTGGCTCTGCGGCAAGCCTTCTTTTGTTGCAGACCGGGCATCGGAATGAGGAATTCTGCCACCATTTTCTCACCTGATCACGCGACGTAAGCGCGCCATCACAGCTATGAATGTGACCTTATTACACAGCAAACTTCTTTGATCACATGCAGATGCGGGTACGTCCGTCCCGTGACCATCAATATGGTGCCCGGAGCTATTGGAATCCACGTTGGATAGAAGAGTTCGGGCGGGTATCGAGTAGGGGAATTAGAGCGACGCCCGTGACTGTCAGATAACCCAGGCAATTCAGAACGGTCCGGTAAGATGACGTCGTTAGAGCTGCGCCCTCGCGGGTTGCCGGCTCTTGTACTTGTCGAGTCCTGGAAGCCCGGGACGCGCGGTGTGAACGTGTAGAAGTTATTACCAGTTTCCACCGATCTACCATCTTTGCACAGCCGGACGCAACGTTGCAGGTCGTGGTTGCCATCCAAGAGTAACTCCGGGAAAAGTCTTACACGGGAAGCCTGTTGCGGCAACTGGGTGGACGATCTGTTAATGTTTGTTTCGATAGTCACAGTGTGGAGCATGTACCGCGTTTATACGGTAAGGCGACTGACAGAGGAGCAAGTAGCACTACGCAGCGGAGAAAAAATCGTATCACTCCACCTCGAGTCCGCCAATGTTGGGATAGATTAGGATGCTCCTGCCGAAAACTGTACAGATTTGGAGAACCACGAACGTGTCTGGGAGTGATTGTTTCCCGCAGACGGATCCCCAATCTGTGGCACGACACGGCACCTGTCGTGTATCTGGATGGAATGCGTCTGAGCTACGGATGGACCATTGATTGACCTTCTACTGGGGTAGTTCCCTTCTCTTGAGGCAATGTAAAGAGTATGAGATGGTTCGCACGAAAAGAAGTTAACTTGAGCTCGTAGTGCCTGCTATGATAAAGCCTTGCGCACAACCTCGTGTCAATATTGACACTGGGGTCAGATCGTGTCGCCATTCAATGGCCTTCTTAAGTAAGTGATGGCAAAAGCATCGCTAAGTTGGGATATCAAGGATTGATGGATATCTATTTGGTTTCAGAGAAACGGAGTAACGGTCGATGGATAACGTTGAGTTTGAGATGTGATATCCAAGATTCCAAAGAAGATCATACACAGTGGTACCGAAGAAGTTTTCACGCCGACGGTATTTGGCATTGTCAATGTTTGGCCAATTATCTCAAAATCTACCATTGGGATCTTGAAGCGGGAAGTCTTCAAGTTACCAGCAAGTACTCGTGATAGTAGATAGCGCGACAGGCATTCCGATTGACGAAAGAATGGGGTACTTGTCGTGGTTGTGGGTCTACAACCAAGATCCGAGTATCACTCAGCGACTCACTGACCACTACTGACTGTAATTCAAACAGTACTACTAGTGTTCGCACTTTCCCCATCAGCCGTAATGCATTGATGTCACTCAAGGATGGTCCGAGTCATCGTGCATATCAGCGAAGAGGCCGCCTAAGTACCAACGTTCGATGCAGATGTCACATGCGAATGTGGCCCCCTACAGGCATAACATTCACCCAAAGTGTACACACGGGGCAATAATTGCCATGGTGAACGTGCCAGCGGTCAGGTAGGCTTCCATCAACCATCTCCTCCATCTTCTCCGCATGGCCAGGGGGATGGGCTGATGGGTCATCTTACATCCGCTGTATCACATACGTCAAGATGGGAAGGTGGGCCAATAAGAGTAGCGATGTTCCTGCTCTGAGTTTGTGAAGTAAATGATACTAGCATCAAGTAGTCAAGTCTGGTGGAAAGAAAGGTATTTGTTACTCGGATTCAGGCGGGGGATTTCTTAACCTGACTCTTTGAAATGCAGGCAGCCCACGGAATCATTGAAAGGGAGCGGATTTTGGATCTGACGAACCTGAACTCCGGACCTCATACTTTGAAGGCGCAGTTATGAGCCTAACGTATGGCAATGCGATCTCCGCCAGTACTTGCGACATTCACAGCTTCGCGTAAATGACTTGGACATGTGCACCTATAGGCAGTTCGTTTTAAAATGTTTTCTCCACTGCCACTGCGAAAACTTCAGCAACTGTCTCATAAGCCCTCGGAGTTCAAAGCATAACTGCAATGGTCCGAATGAGTGGGTTGCCCTATTAGGCGGTGAATTAGTTCATCCACAGGTTTTTGACAGTAGAGGCATCTCCGTCGTCTTTGCATTGCAATCAAGGGACTCAGCGCTTGACTTACGAATCGACAGTGCTCAGGTGCTCGCAGGATCGGAAGTTTGACAATCGCGACTCCAGATGCGCTCATCCGCAGCCGTTGCGCGGTAGAATTTCCGCCCCTCCATTCCTCGAGGTCACGTGTATGGAGCAGCTATGATCATGTGTACTCGTCCGAGTGGCTCCACCGGGTATACCGCTTCTTTCCCACTGCATCGGACCAACCCGATCAATCAGACATCCGTAGTAGCCCCACCGCTTTGCGTTTGATGTAACTCGAGATAGTAGTCAAGGGAGACGAATTCATGGCCGACTTACAACTGTTGTGAGAAGGGTCCGAGCCCCACAACAGGCAACACGGATTCCAGACCCATACGCTTGGCTTGACACCATAAGCCGGGCTCGATACGTCACAGGGAACCCTACAAACTGTCTGTACCAGGAAAAATGACGTCTCCCGTTGACAGTTTCTCTCTCGCCTGTCAGCGGCCAGGCTGCATCAGATCGCGGGCACATACATACATAGTTCACGCACTCTTACCTGAGCCAATAAGTCACTATCGATCTGTGGTAGAGTTTCTCGTACATCTCCAGGCAACGGCACAACATCCCAGCGCGTAGGCGGGTTCTCAATGCACAGACACAAATCGGCAGGAATATGAGTTCCATGTTCCACATTAAAATTGTCTCGCACTCGGCATTCCTCTGTTGACCTCTCTAATGAGTACTGGTGGGATTCGCAGAAGGGGGGGGGGTGCTTGCCTTCTGTCATTGCTCGCAGTTGCTCTACCATGCCCTCGACGATCTTCTCAGCCGCCTCTCGGTACTGTCGTCTGCGTGCGATCTCAACGAGTAGTTTGTTGAACGAAGATTGGTATAACACATATCGGTGGTGAAGCTCTTCGACCACCTGCAGTCGTTGTTGCAGACCTTCTAGAACATCTTCACAATCCTCCTAACCAGCAGAAGAAGTCGGTCGTTGAAAGGACGAGTACGGGTACCATGTGGCAAAAGCTTACTTCGATGTCCTGTTGCTTCTCTAGCATGTCTGACATGATTTCCCCCAGTTCGTCGAGGTCATCTAGGATACTGCTACTCGCATCCAGTTTGCCCTTAGCAGCAGCCTTGGCTGTTAGCAGCTTCTCACTGAAGGACCATTAGTCACTTATGTAACTGTAGACCACGCGGTGATTCCCACTCACTGAGCTGCGTCGACTTCCTTGACACTGTCTTCGAGTTCGGACATAATTGCCGGTAGCTCGTCGGTGTCCCGGATCATCTCTAAATTGGGATGGGATGATTCAAGAGATGGGTTCCGCGGAGAGGCTGCGTACCTCTCAAGTCCTCTTCGCTGAACACTTCACCTGTTTCACTATCGTGCAAAGCACTCGCCATCTGCTCGTAGTGTGCAGTCAGGCTCTCCAGATGCTTAGCCATGTCAATCGTGGTATGCTCCTGAATAGATAAGATAGGGTTTATGGGAGGATAGGCGCCACCGATTGGCAAAGAATCTCGTATTGACGCTACAGCATTCGACAGCGTCTCGGGATAGTGATAAGTGGATGCCACGATGTCCTGTAATATGCTTCACACGACCGAGGTGCCATAATTTGCGTGACCACTCACATCAAGGCGCGTCCTCTCACTCTCTACGGCATCAAGAACGTCTTCTATGGCAGCCTCGTCTACGAAGTCGCGGAGAGTCTTCCATTTCGTCCGGTCGACGTTCTGGCGAGTCTTGCGACTGATCTGGTTGTCGCGTATGGTCGCAGACGGGCTCAACCGCGGATCGCTAATGCCGTTCGGCTTACCAATAGAATCCTGGCTTCCAAATAGTGATGAGTCCGAGGAGGTTTGGTGGAAGTCTGGTGGGACGGGTTGGGTGCCTAGTGCTTCAAGTATATTGTCTAGTGCAGTCGTGTGCTGCGAACGAATGGTGTCCCATTCCTGTAGATGAAAGTAATTTGTCATGCCGCTGGGATGTCCCAGCGAAGATACGTACACGAATCCGTCTTTCTAGCTGAGACCGTCTGAGCTCGATGGACTTCGCCACACTGGCAGCAAGCTGCGGCCAAATGGAATGTGCGATGGCTCGGTGCATTGTCTTTGGGCGCAGACAAGTTCGAAGAGCGCACCTTGAGCTGCTCGATTACAGCTTCACCAACCCACTTCACTTTAGCATCTAATGCAAGCACGTCCACGGCACATTGTGCGGACGCGTTCGTGAGGGTGTTCGCCTTGGAACAAAGTTGTTCTCCGTGTTGAAGTGCCTTCTTGGACTGTAGAACCAGTGACACGAGGGGCGGTTGCTCTGCACGCGTTTCGCCTGGAGGCGAGCTCATCGTTGTCGGCTGTCCCAGTACAGCAGGAAAGCGGGGATCCTCGGTGTTTGGTGGCTGTGCTAATAGGAGTTCCGTCACGTCCACGATGTCACCCAAGTTATGTCTAGCTTGCTCGTCCTCATTACCCCCAAGGACTCAGAACGTCTTCCTCACACCTTGTTGTGCACGGCCGATCTGTCCAGCGTGTCTCTCTTCCAATCCACGACTTGGCAGATACAATCCCTGTCTGTCATGTCTGGGTGGCACTGGTGTTGTCAGTGCGTCATCTCATGGCCTTGCGACGTCGGAGAAGAATAAGATTAATGTTGACGGCGCTCTCCTTGATAACGAGATGTTTGTGCTTGGAGACGATGACGAAGAGGATCACGAGGTAGAACACAAACTATCAGATGACACGAAAACGTTCAATTTCAAGGCCTCCCCGTCTCACTTTACCCCTGACAAGCCTGTTCTCGCATCCAACTCACAATCTAGAACGGAGTTCCATGGCATGCCCTCTGAGCAAACATCCTTCAGGTATGAAGCAGTGCCTTCCCTATACTATCTCGAGCGCGGAGATACCCTACAAGGTATCGCTCTCCGCTTCCACTTGAACGTCAGTACCGTTGTCAAACCCGGGTAGCCGTCAGGCTAATCTAGGTTCCAAGGGTCACGAGTTGTGCCGTCTCAATAACCTTCCGATGAGCACACTGACCACGACACCCCACCTCCTGCACACTCGTACATCTATCAGACTACCACCGAGCGCACGTACGCAGCATCATAGCGCACCTACCTCAGTTAGTTCAGAGATGAAGGCTGGGGCTGCTCGCGAGCGCGCTGAGAAGCGGTTGCAGGTGGTCACGAAGGAAGCAGATTGGCGCGTGGCTAAAGCGTATGTTGCGCTGGCGGATGACCCGGAAGCTGACGTTTTGTTCGATGCAAAGTGCAAGGAACTCGGTACGGACATGAACGGGTCCGGCTTAGAAGCTCGTGCCTTAGACATGTACTTGGAAGACGAGGAGTGGGAGAAAGCGCAAAGAGCAGCGGGAGCAGTACCTACAACAAACCGTAAGGCTTGTAAGTAGAAACGTGCATGCTACCTATCAGTGATCTGTGATGCTGCTTATTCTGTCGAAAGATGCAATGTTGTGTCCGGTTGCTCGCATCGCTCACAATAACGGAGAGGCCATAGAACAACAAAATACTTCAAGTCCATACACCCACAAAGATACTACACATGTCCGTGCTTCATTTACTCGAGTTTCCTCACAATGTTCTTCTCCTGCAACACGACGTGAGTTGGCGTCCATGTTGACATGATACCCGCAGCCGTACCTGGTAGCTGGTGCTTTTCCCAGTGTTGTCGTTCTTGATAACATACCTCGTTTGCTACGGTAAAGTCGGTTACACGTCTGCTTGTCAGCTGGGATGGATATGACTTACCTCGCCGGCTCCCTCTGTAGTCTCGACGACACCGGTACTGTGGGAAACAGTGTCTTCGGACCCGCCAACGGGCCTGTACTCAACACGATCGCCTGCCTGGTCAGGAGTAAGATACAACCTCCCCGGTACGTTGAAATTGGGTTTACCCTGTACTGAGTCTTGATTTTGGGTTAGACAACACAAATTAAAAGATAAAGCGACTTACCATTGTTTCTTTGCAAGTATTTAATGGGTTCGATTTGAGAGAATCTTGTGTGTGGGTGTGAGAAATTCAAGATTCGGCTGAGGGTACTTCCCTAGGTTGTGCCTCTTTATACGAGCCAGGACTTATCTTGCGTCATCTCAGACGTCACTCTGGTGGATGTAAGAATTTTCACGTTAGTGACGTCGATAAAAAATGCCTGCCTGAATTTCAGCACGATCTTACGGCCTTGGCCACCTCGATGGCGATAGACTTTGCTATTGGAGCGTCGATCTGCTACTAAAATAAGTGTACTTACGTAATATGATCACGTGTGTTCGTGTGAAGGTTTCCCCCTTCGGTCATGGGTTTGTGTCGGCCGTTCCGTTCTCGAGTGCTCGTCCCCGCCCGAACGTCGTGCAAAATGGGGGAGCTCGACCCCGCAGACAAGCAACTTCTCAAGGTGTGTATGTGAAATATAAAATCTGCCTTGGACGTGCTTGATGAGTCTGGACAGTCGGCGTTGGAACATCCGTTTGAGCCTGCCGATGTCCCCGTAAAGCCTGCAGTTCCATCTTCTATGAACTCCAATGAAATTGTCGCTCCAACAGCGAATGTATCTACGGCACATATCGATCCCGTGACGTCATCAGAGCCTGCCGAAGAAGACCCCTGGAAGGCAGAGTTTGAAGCTCAAGTTGAGGAGTGGCGAGCCAAATCTTCGGAGGCACGCGAGAAGGCGGAGCACGAGAGGGCCAAGTGGGAAGCAATTAGGAAACAGGAGGAGGAAGAGAGGCAAGCCCTTGGCCAGGAGCCGGAGACGTGGGAAAGCCTCGGGTCGCACATCACGACTTCCATCGCTGCCGCTAGTGAAGTTCTAGCAGGTTCGACTCCTTCCCTTGTGAGCACTCCTTCCGGTGCAGAAGGTACACAGACGGTGGCGGGGAAAAAACCGGAATCCACGTCTCATCTCACTGCTCCATCTGCTGGGACCTCGCCGTATCAACAGTCGATGAATGTTCCCTCCTCGCCAGAGTCTTACCCATCCCTTTCGCTCTCCGACCCGTCCGGTCCACAATCTCCATCTCATCGTCGTGATTCTTTCCCCCCAGAGTATCCCCCGCCACCGCCTGAAAAGGCGGTCGAAACTAAAGTTGCTAACCCACCTCCATCCACCCTTCCTTCTATCTTGGATGGCACAATTAAACGACGGACTCGAATGTCCCTCATACTGTCCTCCCTTGCTATCAACTTATTGCTTCCATTCATAAATGGTGTCATGCTCGGATTCGGTGAAATATTCGCCAAGAATGTTTTGGTCGGCTGGCTTGGATGGAAATTGCGGAGCGGGCGTACTGCTGCGAGCGTGGGTCTTCGACCATGACCTGTTAGTTGTTGCCAAAGAGAGTACCAATACCCTATGTTGGGTGTAGCATACCTACCACAATACAGAACATTCGTGGCGTGCCCATCAGACACACGCTAGAACGAATTATCTAGGTTCGTGAAAGCTATTATCCGGTGAAAATGGAAGCCAGTTGATTTCGACATTTTACATAGCCTTGTCAAATGCGTCAGTACTCATGTCGTATTAGAACCCTAATTGAACCGGAGCGCCAAGCTTTCAAACACGTTCTTTATCAGTGCTCTGCATGTGCAGCAAGCTTGTAAGTGGCTGCAAGTTGACTGCTGAGATCACAGAACAACATCGGTACGGGCATAGCACCTATGTACTGACTCATTATTAACGGCTGCAGGGAGCATGGACTGCACTCTCGCATATATTGCGGAGGAATTGAATAGCCATATGCGGGGGTTCGCCGAGTTTGCGCCGCCCAGAAGACTCGTTCAGAGCGCTTTGCGGTCATTCTGTAGCAACTGCGATATTCATGATCCTCCTTCTTGTCTTCTGCGCAACCTGTATTGCTGTTGTCGGGTCGTGGGTGCTGGCGAGTCGGGCGAAGTCCAAACTGCCTTATCCGCCTGGGCCCAAAGGGCTCCCCTTCATCGGGAATGCCCTCGATATCGACCCTCACAGGCCTCAGATTACATACGCTCAGTGGGGAAGAACTTACGGTTTGTGGACCAACTCATTCAAGTTCCAAGTTAACGTGCCCCTGGAGGCGATCTCATTTACACTCGCACCCTTGGACAAGATATTGTCGTTGTGAACTCAGAAAAGACTGCACGAACCTTAGCTGATGGGCGCTCTGAAATCTACTCAGATCATTACCGATCGCCTATCTTCAGAGTGTTAAGTTGAGATACCCAAGCCTTCGTCTACGTCTCACATCAATTTGGCAGTTATGGCGCCTATCGCATGACGTTTATCTTGGAGTACGGGAAAGAGTGGAGGGCACACAGAAAGTTGTTCCATCTCAGTCTCCGGAATGATGTTGTCAGCAAGTACAACGACCTGTATCTCAACCATGCTCGTCAACTCTTGAAAAACGTGTTGCACGATAGTACAGATTTCTTCAAGCATTTTGATTTGTGAGTCCCATGTCTACCTGGGAACCAGGTGTCATGATAATCTGCTAGGTATACTGGTGCTACCTTGGTCGAGCTTATATATGGACGGCGAGTCGAGGGGAAGTCTGATCCCGTCCTCGCAATGGCCAGCGGCCTAGCTGAATTTTTGTGTAAGGAAGTGACAGCAGACAGAGCTGGCCTGCTGAAGGTCATGCCATTCCGTGGGTGTAAATTCTTTTTACGGTTCCAGGCACTTAAGATGGATGGTCAGTCCAATATCTTCCCGCATGGTTTCCTGGTGCTGGCTTCAAGCGTAAAGCAGCCCAGTGTAGAGAAATGGTTACGGAGATGACGGAAGTCCCGTTTGCTATGGCAAAAGATGAAATGGTAAGTCATTGGCAGTTATGCAAAGCTTCCGTTGATTCCGTTTAGGAACGCGGTGGATTGTCACACTGTATGATCTCCGACATGTTGAAGCTTGGGGAAGTGGAGGAATCGTCGGCGAAGGCCGTAGTTATCAGCGCCTATCTAGGTTCGGTCCTTTGCTTACAGCTCCGGCACTGATGGACTCGCATTAATTCACGATCAGCTGGGGCAGAATCGGCAAGTGTACTCTTGTCACTGTTCGAATCGTATTGACCGTCCAACAGACCGCTTCCGTATTGAAAACCATAGTATTGATTATGATACTTTACCCAGATGTTCAAGACAAGGTTCACGCGGAACTAGATACCGTCGTCGGAAGAGGGAAATTACCAACTTTCGCAGATAGGCCACGGTTGCCGTATTTGCAGGCTGTTCTGTATGAGGTCATGAGGTGGAACCCGCCTGCCCCGCTAGGCCTTCCACATGTCACAACCGCGAGTGATATCTATGAAGGGTATCACATTCCGAAAGGTGCCTTACTTCTGTTTTGTTCCTCACAGCAATTTTGACAAGCTTTCATGCTTTGCGGCTACAGGGACTATGGTCCTATTCAACTACTGGTGCATCAATTTCGCCGAGCGCTCTTTCCGAATGCTAAGAACCAAGTAACAGGGCCATGAAAAGCCACGGCTACAATGACCCGGAACGCTTTGACCCATCCCGGCACTTGTCGTCTGACGGCCAACTTAGTCCTCAAGCTAAACAGAACAACTCAATCTTCTTCGGATTCGGAAAGAGGTGCGTAGGAGTGGGTGGCTTGCTACCGTATAGAATGTGATCCGTTCCCAGGGTTTGTCCAGGACGCTTCCTTACTGACCACGCCGTCTGGGCAGCAGCTGCGGTGATGTTATCCTCTGTGAAATTTGGTAAAGCTGAGGATTCGTCCGGGAAGTACATGGACGTTGAACCCGTTTTTTCGTCTGGTTTGGTCAGGTGAGTGTGGCGTGAATTACTTATCGTCAGTTCGGTTGAAATCTGTGCGTTTTAGTTGTCCAGCTCCGTTCCCCTGTTCTATTACTAGCAGGTTCGTGGAGTGAAAGGAGTGGATGGTTGCCTCGGGCATGCGTGTTGTCTTTTTGTTAGCTGTCTTGAATACTGCCTATATGTACTTTATTGCCGAAGACGTGCAGAGGAGATGCCTTAGCCCTAGCCGATTCGCAATGTTCCAAAAGTGCAGGGACCAATGTTACGTTCAGGTACATTACTTGGTGTGTAAAGTGCCTTGCCCCAATATTTTATCCAATGGATAATAAGCCGCGGGTCCACCCAGGGTCAAAAAGATACGTGTGCTTGTGGGCAACGTATGAGTGTGCAAGAGGTAAGCTGTCGTAGCCAGTATATGTACTCATCGGAAGGCTATTTCGTTCGAGGCGTATGGCTGGAGAGCTTCGAGAGGCTTGGACAACAATCAACTACTATACAGCATGTAACAAAACAACGTGGAACGCCCTTGGTATAAAGACACATACGGATAGTACTACTCAGGACAGCCGACAAAAGACTACACGCGCCAGAGGCCACCATCTACCTCATCCACTCCGGGAGCCTGCTAGTAACAGAACACGAGAACGGAGCTGGACAACTAAAATGTACAGGTTTCGCCAGAAAATGAGTCATTTTAAATAACATACTAGGAACCACTCACCTAATCAAACCATTCCGAAAAACGGGTTCCATTCCGATATATTTCCCAGATGAATCCTTGGCATCATCAAATGTAAAAGCAGATAGCATAGTAGCGGTTGCTGCCCAGAGTGAGTGGTCGGCAAAGTAACGCCCCGGACAGACTCTGACCATTCCGTCATATTCTATGCAGGAACAGACATTTTAATGCTCCACGTACCTCTTTCCAAATCCGAAGAAGATTGAATTGTTCTGTCTGGCTTCAGGGCTAAGTTGGCCATCAGACGTCAGGTGACGAGTTGGGTCAAAACGTTCTGGGTCATTGTAGCCGTGGTCTTTCATTGCCCTTTTACTTGGTTATGAGCATGGCGAAGCAGTGTTGGGAAAAACTGATGCACCAGTAGTTGAACAACACCATGGTCCCTGTAGCCACAATCCATGAAAGTTCATTCAGACTGTTGCGAGAGAAAAGGTATAGGCACCTTTGGGAATGTAGTGCCCTTCATAGATGTCACTTGTGGTTGTGACATGTGGGAGGCCTGAAGTTGATGTCAGAGTATAAACGAAAGCAGAGAATATAGGGACCTAGCGGGGAAGGGGGGTTCCATCTCATGGCCTCATATAAAACAGCCTGCAGATATGGTAGCCGTGGCCTATCTGCGAAAGTCGGTAAGGTTCCCCTTCCGACAACGGTGTCTAGTTCCGCGTGAACCTTGTCTTGAACATCTGGGTAAAGTATCATAATTAACACTATGGTTTTCAATGCGGCAGCGGACTATAGGACGGTCAAAACGATTCGAATAGCGACAAGAGTGTGTACTAACCGTCTCTGCCCCAGCTAAGCATCAACCAATACATATCAGCCCATCAGTCTGAGGGCCAGAGGAAAGGGACGGACCCAAATAGAGACTGCCAACCGCAGCCTTCGCCGACGATTCCTCCATCCCCCCATGGTTCAACATATCGGAGATCAGACAGTGCGGCAATGCGCCGTGTTCCTGTACGAACTCAGCGAAAGCGTTGCGTAACTGTCAATAACTTACCATTCGCTGCTTTGCAATGGCAAACGGGAGTTCCAAAAATTCCGCAGTCATTTTTCTACACTGGCCTGCTGTACGCTTGAAGCCAGCACCAGGAAACCATGACGGAAGATATTGGACTGATCATCAACCTTGAGTATCCGTGCCACTGCAATAATAGAATTTGTACTCACGGAACGGCATGACCTTCAGTAGACCCATCTTGTCTGCTGTCATTTCCCTGCTCATCATTTCAGCCAAACCATTGGCCATTGCGAAGGTGAGATCATCCTTCCCCCCTACTTGCTGTCCATATATAAGCTCGACTAAGATGGCACCGGAATACCTAGCCGATCATCACGATACCACTCTATTGGAAAGACATGAACTTACAGATCAATGTGCTCGAACAATTTTGAGCTACCGCACAATATGTTTCGGGCGAGGTCGCGAGCATAATTGAGGTGCAAGTCGTTGTACTTGTCAATCACATCATTCCGGAGACTAAGATGATAGAGCTTTCTGTGTATCTTCCACTCCTTTCCGTACTCCAAGGAAGGTGTCGTGCCATCAGTACCATACCTTCAAGGATAACGTGAGACGAAGGTGAAAGCGTGGGCACCGCAACTTACATTCTGTTGAGGGGCGACTGGTAACGATCTGAGTAGATTTCGGACCGCCCATCGGCTAACATCCGCGCAGTTTTTTCCGAGTTTACGATGATAACATCTTGTCCAAGGGTGAGAGTGTACACGATGTCGCCTCCAGAGAGGTGAAGAGCAGGTTAATTTAGAACTTGAATATATGTTAGTCCACAAACCATAAGTTTTTGCCCATTGAGTATATGTAAGATGGGGTCTCTGGAGGTCGATATCGAGAGCGCTTCCAATGAAGGGAAGTCCTTTGGGACCAGGTGGATAAGGCAATTTAGACTTGGCCCGAGTTGCCAGTATCCACAAGCCGACGCCTGCTACGCATGCTGCGCCCAAGGCCAAAAAGAACATGAGTACCACAATGCAAAACGAAAACGTGTTCAATGAAATATTTATCACCTTGTTTGCATCAATAAAGGTCACCAGCGGTGTTGGCTAGTTTGTGTGCAAACCGTCCATATGTACAAATACATGGCCGATAGCGCTGATTGGTTGGGTGCAATGCAATGACAATATCCCCTATGTCGAAAAATACCAGAAAGTTGCCACACAAGTGACCACACACGTAAGGCGACGCCCCAAGTCAAGCAACTCCCTGGTGGCAAAGCTGCTCCGTAGTTGTATTTATGCAGGGTTTTCGCATGCAATGCGGCTGTTTCGGAAATTATTATGCAGTGGTGCAGGTGCGCGCTGAACTTTCTGGAGGTGTAGCGTGGGCTTTACAAAACTGTCCGTGACATGGACCGCAGTCCCTCACTTGACGCGTCTATCATGCTGTAGTAGAATTCCTCACGACCAAAACTAGAGTACTTGCATTCATTTCTGGCTATCAAGGAAAAGGAACTTCTTGGACCGTGTATTCTTGCTGACCTTCGTTACAAGGAGTACTTGATCTCAGATACGTATAGTCTTGTCCTCTGCCGGGACACCGCATACTTGCAAGGCAAAAAAAATGGAATGTCACGTTAGATTTTGCAAATCAGTGTTTGGTCTAACAACCAGACGAAAACTCAGTACAATGCAACGCGAAACTCAATGTGCCGGGTAAGCCACCTCTCGCTCCTAAACACTAGGAAGGCGATCGTGGCATTGGTGTCGTTAAAGGTGTGAAGAGGAAAGGTTGCGTAACCTTCCAACTCGACTTCGAAGAAGAGGCTCAACTGATCCGTCGTAGCAAACGATTGCTGGAACGATAGCACTAGAAATGTGCCAGCTAGCAAGTGCGACTGCAAGTGTTATGTCAATCTGACTCACTTCCATGTCGCAGGGGAAGCATATTGAAAAAGACGAAGTGCGGACATGTGTAGTATTTTTGCGTGCCTACTTCGTACACATACAGATGAACTGAAGTGTTGACGTCCCATGTAACCTATAGTGCTCGAGGCAATCGCCGCTTCTTGTCGGTACTGACTTTGACGAACCTGTCGAATGAACATCCTTGGAAGGTAGGGTTTGAAGCTCAAGCTGAGGAGTGGCGAGCCAAATCTGCAAAAGCACGTGAGAAAGCGGAGCACGAGGGGGCTAAGTGGGAAGCGATCAGGAAACAGGAGGAGGAAGAGAGGCAACCCTTGGCCAGGAGCCGGAGACGGGAAAGCCTCGGGTCCCAGTCATCACGACTTCCGCTAGTGAGAAGGTCTGGCAGGTTCGACTCCTTCCGGTGCAGAGGGTGCGCAGACGGTGGCGGGAAAAAAACCGGAATCCACGTCTCATTCATTCACTGCTCCATCTGCTGGCGCTTCGCCGTATCAACAGTCGGTGGATGTTCCCTCCTTGCCAGAGTCTTATCCATCGCTTTCACTCTCCGACCCGTCCGCTCCACAATCTCCATCTCACCGTCGTGATTCTCTTCTCTCCGGGTATCCACCGCCACCACCTGGAAAGGCGGTTGAAGCTAAAGTTGCTAACTTACCTCCATCCACCCTTCCTTCTATCTTGGATGGCACAATTAAACGACGGATTCGACTATCTCTCATGCTGTGCTTTCTTGCTATTAATTTATCACTTCCATTCATAAATGGTGTCATGCTTGGGTTCGGTGAAATATTCGCAAAGAATGTTTTGATTGGCTGGACCCGTCATTGTTGAGTGTTTCTGTATTGTGGTAGGTGTGCTACACCCGGTACTCGCTTTGGCAACAACTCACAGGTCGCGGTCGGCGGCTGACCCTTGCAGTGGTACGCCCCGCTCCCCAATTTACACCCAAGCCATCATATAGATATGGACACTTGCGCTAACTGCGGGTTTTCTACCATTGCGGGAGTTATTGTCACTTGCTTTCTCATCAGGGGTGACTGCTCGAATTTACGGTGGCCTGTCAATACTTCAGTTTTCAGGCCGATGCACAAATTTTCACCTCCTGCACTGATTGTCGACCGTCGCGGGTCACTCATGCACACTGTACTGTCCAGTGAAGCATGATACCCGACGTGCCATCAAAATATACACGTAGTCGAGTGCAAGACCGAGCCTATCATCTCATCACCCAAGATGAGAAAGGGTCTGCGAGTAGGAACCCTCTCTGGCCTTGAAGTATGGGATCAAACCGACCAAAAGAACATTGGTTTCACCCACCAGTGTGCTAATCGACTGGTATATGATGACTAGAGCATGATGTACCGCATGAATTACCGGTGGTTCGGGTTATAGTCAAGGCCCTCCTCATGATTGGCAAGTATCATGCGTTGACTGACAACAGTGGAGTCCACCAGAGTGCGTTTCCCACTCGCGGCTGTTTAGCAGGTGGTGCAGAAGTGCTGGGAAAAGACATGCGCCGTTGCCAAGACAGGATACAATAGCCACTGCAAGCAATTCCTCTCGCCTTAAGGTCAGTCACTGGCAGATAGTTGTTGCATCGTGTTCATGTACTCTTTACCTTTACTTCCAGGCTAACCATTCCAAGTGGGTGATTGATGCACCCGACAATGAAGACGATGATTTTACATCAAACCCTGACTCGATGGAGGCGTACGTCGACTCGTCAACAACCACCAAGTCCGAACTGAAACCAGTGGCTGGCAGAGGTATGTCCACGCTACTGAAAAGCCTTTACAGCTCGCCTTACCCCACCCGGTAGCATCCTCAGTTGATGTCGGGCGCGTGTGCTTGGGTAGCGACTTGACACGTCTTGGCTCTCAACGCTTCAATGCTCACGCTGGTATCAGATGGTATGGCTAGCCAGCGCTGCTGGATACAAAGTCCATTGGTGATATGATCGACGGGGTGATGCAACGGTAGAAGGCTACCGAGAAGCCTAATACAGCTATGGAGCTCGTTGTAGAAAAGCCAGTGTCTAATCAATGGTCAGTGTTACCATATATGTCGTTTCCGAGTACTTTGACCTGCTTACACCTGTAGATACTTATGTGTATACCCGGATAAGTGACCACCCGTGGGCCAACCCATACCTACCCTCATATGCCCGGGTGTGATCCGCGTTAATCCCTAGGTGTTGTCACAGTTTGCGCCCCGCAGAGAACTCGTCCCACCCTCACCGATATCTCACCGGAATGCTTTCCAGTCATTTTGCATCGCGGTACCCTCCTCCTTTTTGTTATATGCGCAGCTATTGTCGGCTCGTGGGTACTGGCGAGTCGAGCGAGGTAATTGTGGTCAATACCTACACCTGCGGATGCCTATGAGTATACCCGGTATCTGTGGGCCGACCCGCTATACCCACCCTCGTATTCCCGGGTGTGATCCGCGTTAACCCATGTTACTCCCCAAGTATTGCCAAGTTTGTACCCTCAGAAAACTTGTTCCACCTTCGTTGATATCTCACCAGAGCGCTTTCCAGTCATTTTGCATTGCGGTATACATGATCCTCCTTTTTGTCATATGCACGACATGCGTTGCTGTCAGCTTGTGGATACTGGGGAGTCGACCGAGGTCCAAACTGCCTTATCCGCCAGGGCCTAAAGGGCTCCCCTTCATTGGCAATGCTCTCGATATTGACCCTCAGAGACCCCAACTTACGTATGCTCAATGGGGAAAAACTTATGGTTTGTGGACCAACTCACTTAAGTTCCAGGTTGACTTCTCACTTCTCTGAAGGTGACATCGTTTACACTCGTACGCTTGGACAAGATATTGTTATCGTGAACTCAGAAAAGACTGCACGAATCTTAGTCGACGGCCGCTCTGAAATATACTCAGATCGTTACCGTTCATCTATCTATAGAGTGTAAGTTTGGGGTGCCTGCGTCTTCGTCTACGTCACACATCATTCTAGCAGTTATGGTACCGACCTCATGACACCCGCCTTGGAGTACGGGAAGGAGTGGAAGACACATAGAAGGTTGTTTCATCTCAGTCTCCGGAATGACGTTGTCGGCAAGTACGACGACTTGCACCTCAATCACGCTCGCCAGCTCCTGGAAAACATATCGTGCCATAGTACAAATTTCTTTGAACACTTTGATCTGTAAGTGCATGTCTTTCCGAGGGCCAGGTATCGTGTTGATTGGCTAGGTATGCCGGTGCCGTCACAATCGAGCTCATATATGGGCGTCGAGTAGAGGGGAAGGATGACCCCATCTTCGCAATGGCCAATGGCCTAGCTGAAACTGTATGCAAGGAGGTGACACCGAACAAGGTTGGTCTGCTGAAGGCTATGCCATTCCGTGGGTACCTGTTTTTTCTTTGCAGTGACGCAGAAATTCAAATTTGATGGACAGTCCAGTACCTTCCGTCATGGTTTCCTGGTGCCGGCTTCAAGCGTACAGGGGCCCAGTGTAGAGAAATGATTGCAGAGATGGCGGATGTCCCATTCGCCATGGCAAAGAATGAAATGGTAAGTCATTGGCAGTCAGGCAAAACATCCGTTGATTTCGTTCAGGAACGCGGTGAATTGTCTCACTGCATGATCTCCGACATGTTGAAGCATGGAGAAGTAGAGGAAGCGGCGGCAAAGGCTGCAGTCAGCAGTATCTATCTAGGTTTGCTCCCTTGCCTACATTGCCTACAACCCTGGCGTTGATGGACTCGTATTAATTGATAATCAGCTGGGGCAGAGACGGCAAGTACACGCACTCTTGCCAGTGCTCGAATCATTTTGACCGTCCAGCAGACCGCTTCCGTATTGAAAACCATCGCGTTGATTATGACACTTTATCCAGATGTTCAAGACAACATTCACGCGGAACTAGACACCGTCGTCGGAAGAGGGAATTTACCCACTTTCGCAGATAGACCACGGTTGCCGTATCTGCAGGCTGTTTTGTATGAGGTCATGAGATGGAACCCGCCTGCCCCGCTAGGCCTCCCACATGTCACAACTGCAAGTGATATTTATGAAGGGTATCACATTCCGAAAGGTACTCTATTCTTTTTGTTTCTCACAACAGTATTGATGAACTTTCGTCCTTTGCGGGTACAGGGACTATGGTGCTATTCAATTACTGGTGCATCAGTTTCGCCGAACGCTCCTTCGCCATGCTAAGAACCAAGTAACAGGGCAATGAAGGACCACGGCTACAATAACCCGGAACGCTTTGACCCAACTCGGCACTTGACGTCTGACGGCCAACTTAGTCCTCAAGCTAAACAGAAAAACTTAATCTTCTTCGGATTCGGAAAGAGGTGCGTAAGGGGGTGGGTGGCTAGCTGCTGCTTGGAACGTGACCATTGGCCAGAGTTTGTCCCGGACGCTTCTTTGCTGACCACGCCCTCTGGGCAGCAACTGCTGTGATGCTATCTGCTCTGAAATTTGATAAAGCTAAGGACTCGTCTGGGAAATACATGGACATTGAACCCGTTCTTTCATGTGGTTTGGTTAGGTGAATACGATGCAGATGACTTATCGTCAGTTCTATTGAAATCTGTACCTTTTTAGTTGTCCGGCTCCGTTCCCCTGTTCCGTTACTAGCAGGTTCGTGGAGTGAAAGGAGTGGATGGTTGCGTCGGGCGCGCATATAGTCATTCCTTCTAGCCCGGATATTGCCTATATGTCATACTTTGTTACCGAGGACGTTCCATGTCGTTTTGTCACCATTGTATGCTGTATAATACTTAGTAGAGCTGTCAGAAGCCTCTCACATGAGAGTTCCTCAGGCACGCACTTTTTTTCGAACAAAATAACCTTGCGATGAGCATACATGCTGACTATTGCGGCACCACACCTCCTGCACACTCGTACGTCTGTCAGGTTGCCCACATGCTCACGTATCATTTTGACGCCCTCTTTCTCCGCGATTTTTCTTAGTCTAATTCCTGTACTGCCGCTGCAGCCTATCCCTCCGTGGGTGGACACACGGCTTATTATATTGGAATATTGGGCCAAGATACTTCAGTATGGACTATGCTTGTGGCTGAAGTTGCCTTAGCCCGAGCCGATTCGTAACCTTCCAAAGGTGCAGTGTTAGAATTCACGGGCTGAGGGTCGCGGCGATGGACGGGTGTGGACCAGGAGACACGTCCACTATACCATGGAGGACTCGCATTCATTTCTGGCTACCATGGAAAGTATATTCGTCTGACCATCTATTTTTTTTGCTGTCCTTCGTCACAGGGAGCACCTCACCCTCAGATCCTTACGGTTTCGTGTTGTTCCAACCTATGGAGTTATACCTTATTCTGTAGATAGTGCAACATCACATACTTGCAAGGCACAAATGGAATATCGCGTTGAATTTTGCAAATGGGTGTGGTCTAAGAGCAAAACGAAGACTCAGTACAAGGTAACACAAAACTCAACTTGCCGGGCAAGCTGCCTTTGACTTTGTTGGAACCTACTTGTAGTAGAATCCACATCTTGTACTGTAGGACTGGTAGCACAGTGGTAGTGCACCAAACCTAGTGTGTTGGGGGTCCCAGGTTCAAGTCCTGGCCTGTCCAGTATTTTCAACATATAGAAAAGGGCTGTAGGCAGCCTCAGTAGTGACTCAACTACTAAATTATATTAGTGTACCTGTAGGCAGCTACAGGTCATCAGTAAGTAAGTACTGGTAAGGAATGTGTAGACATACCCTCAGTAGTGACTCAACTACTGAGGAATCAGTACCAAAATGTACTACTAAGTGCGCTCTAAGTGCTTATGTAAGCAAGTGAAAACTCGCACCAAATATACATCACACAGAGGTGATTCAATCTCCAACACACCCCCTGAAGCTCCACTGTGTGATAAGTAGAAGTGCAGAAATATAACTCAAATGAATGTATACCCAAAAATAATTCAATAAACGAGTGTGTATTCTGCTGCAAGTGAGCTTCGAGTCCGTGTGTACAACGAGTGTTGTTTGGTCGTGTTGATGCGCCGCATTGTGGCAACTTCCCGTTTCGGAAATGCACTTGTAGTGCGCGCGCTCTGGCCTTGTACTGTGATGGAAAGGCCGCCGTTTTGACCGTAGAGGGGCTCGTGGTTGCCCCAAATCCATGGATGAGGCACCCCCTGCCTCTGGTAAGTGCCGGCGATGTCCCAGGGCGGTTTCCGGCGTTTTCTGGGTTGTCGAGATGGCGAAATGGTAGCACTACCTTGAGTGTGCTCACCAGGGTACGGATACCCTCTCATTTGGACGTTTCTGGCGCCGCTGACCTTGCTGTAGCGAACACTTACTGTCAGGGACTCCCCCGCAATGACTTCGGATGGATCGGTTGGTGTCGAGATGAGCCGCAGTGGCCGTATGACGACCGCAAGTGTACGGTAGGCGCTGGGCCTCGTACGAACGATGCTGACGTTTTCAGCTTCTATCTTAATCCTGCCGGGTCGGCGCGGGCCCGTGGAGGTCGAAGGAGTGTGTGTAAGGCCGCTGGGAGGCCGTTTCGATAGCGCAGGTGAGTCGTTTGGCCATTTGGCCCTGAGCTTGGTATCTCGCCTTATGCCGCTGCTGCGAGACAGCCGTTTTGCCGTATGAAGAATTCTTGGCTGTTTCGCGTCGTTCTGCATCGATCCAAGAGGTTCCCACTGCCGCCAGTATATATTGGCAGTGTTCCAGAACCATTTAGAGGCGTTTGAGGAGGACGGAAGTAGCCGCATGGGCACTGCTCGACTATGGTAGGCGTTTCGCCTCGTCTGAGCGTCGCTGACCATTTCATCACTCGTTTTGATTCTTCCACGTCGACGAGTGACCATGTGGGGTCGAGGAAGGTGCGGGATGCCTGTCGGAGGCGGTTCGGGTGGTGCAGGTGAGCCGTTCAGGCGTTGTGCCCCATGCTCGCTGTGCTGACTTCTGCTGTCAGCCAGCAGCTCCTCCTCTGCTCCGTGCGAGCAGACGGCGTTACTGCTTGTTGCATCGCCATTCTCCCTATTGTTCCACTTAGTCCGTTCCCATGGTAAATCTAGTGGTATCACTGGTGTACCGCGTCGTCTGAACTGCGTACATTTGCCGTCTTGTCTCGTAGTCTCGTGCCACTGCCGTGAGACTGCCATTCGACTGTCGGAATGTCCGTAATGGTTCCGAGTCCGTCTAGGAGGCATGTCCTGTCTCTGGCATGTATCCGCGATATTCCAGAGACGTTTCGAGACTTCATGGGGTAGCGAAGTGGGAACGTTGAGGGCGAGGCGTCTGTAGCCTCTCGTTTCGATGCTGCAGATGTTTCGTAGGCCTGTCTTGATCCTACCATGACGGCGTGTGTCCTTGAGAGTCCTAGGAGGGTGTATGAAGCCGTTTGCATGCATTTCTGATGGCACAGGTAAGCCGTTCGATCGCTTCACCTCCTGCTCAGTGCGCTGACTCCCACTGCCAGCTAGCATCAGTTTTCTGACTCCATGCGAGTCGCTGAACTCGCTACTGGGCTTGTCGTCACCCCCACCACTGGTATCCTTAGCCTTATCAGGCTCCTTTGGGCATCTCTCCAAATGTGGTAGGTCTGCTGGCGTGTCAACCATTTGGGCGCTCGTGGCCCTTATCTCCGGCTTCGTCGCCGTCGACCTGATGTCTGTGCTATCCCCTTTACCCGTTCGAGCATGCTTATGCACCCCCACCCCCCAGACCTTGTCAGGTGGGGTATTCCGTGTGGAGTGCCTTCGGCGGGTTCGCTGTGGGTGTCGTGGTGTCCATTCGCTTCGTGTACACGGCAACTTGAGTTCCGTGACTGTACCATTATGAATTCGCACTGGCGGCTTGTTCTGTAGTGTAGAACGTTTGTCATGTGAAGTGGCAGGTTCGGCGTGTATCCCCGGAGGATCAGGTACGTTGGCGACTGTCTTGCCGTCCATAGGGATGTCCTCATTGCATTCAATAGATGCGTTTTCGATAGATCGTCCACAGGAGTACCTAGTGGCATTGTCTGCAGGGTCGGATACCCCAGAGGTCCACTCAGGTAGTGTTTGATGCTCGGCAATGTCGTTGTTCGTGCCTTGACTCCTCTCGTCAGGCACTTCGAGCATGTCTGCATGTTCGTCCGGCTCTGTCTGCTGCACGTCGATGATGTCTGTCTCGGGTTCCAGGTACCCAGTCGGAATCTCAGTGCATTCTCCTTCGCGCTTGTTCGAGTTCGCTGCGCAGCTTCCTGCCACCTGACTCTGTACGTCTACAATTGTAGCCTCTGGCGCCATGGGCCCATAGGCAATCTCAGTACATTTGTGTAGGACCACTGTAGGCTGCTCGGCAGCTACAGTGTTTGCTGGAAAGCTCGTGCTAGTAACTCCAGTATGATCGCGTTCGTCCGGCTGTTTCGAGTTGACAGTCCCAACCTCAACCACTGGTAGGTAAGGTTCCACTTGCCGCACGTCTATGACCTCACTCTCAGGCGTTAGATACCTAGATTTGGTCTCAGTGCAGTCGTTCGGGCTGCCCGGGGAGTCGGCTTCTTCGCTAGATGGTTTCTCTGGTTCGTTGTGGCTGTTGCAGGTGCTCTGAGCGGTTTCACCAACCGCGCTCTGCTCGGGCTGTGAGTCACTCTGTCGCGTGCCTTCCTCTGCTGCTAGCCAGCTGTCAGGTCTCGGAATCAGACCGAAGCGCTTTTCGAGGAAAGCAAACTTCTCGAGCGGCGTTTTCAAGAGAAGTATGAATGAGAAAATGTAGTCCGAAATGCCGTAGGTAATCAGTAGATTGACCGTTGCATTCCGTCGCTGCCAGCTTTCGTCGGCGGTCCTCCATGCCGTGACTTCGTCTCGTTCTTCATTGGTCTGTGGTGACCAGTCTTCACCAAGACCTTTCTGCTGTGCTGGATGTACGGGTCGTGTTTCAGACCCCACTAGGAGCCCCATCAAGCCTTCGTCTGCAATGGCATGTAAGACCCAACTTCCGTAAGTTGGCCAGTTATGCCCATTGTCTGCGAGCTCGGGTAGGTCATCCATCTGTGATCCAATAGCCTTCGAGAGAGTAGAGACAGTAGTTAGTTGGCTTGTTTGAGTAGTCTCTTCTGTTCGAGTCGACCGCGAGTTGCCTACAATAAATTTTCTTCCACGCTATGTGGGGCTCATAACCTGTAGAAAAGGGCTGTAGGCAGCCTCAGTAGTGACTCAACTACTGTGTATATTAGATGTACCTGTAGGCAGCTACAGGGAATCAGTAAGTAGTCTACTATAAGGAATGTATGTGCTTACCCTCAGTAGTGACTCAACTACTGAGGATACAGTACCAAAATGTACTACAAAGTGCGCTCTAAGCGCTTATGTAAGCAAGCAATAACTCACACCAAATATACATCACACAGAGGTGATTCAATCTCCAACAGACTTTTAAGCACTAGGAAGGCGATCGCGGCACTGGTGTCGTCGCAAGCTGCAGAGGGGACGGGGCAATTTAAACATTCCAACTTAACTCAGAAGAGGAGGCTCCGCTGACCTGTCGTAGCAAACAAAGTGAGTTTTCTGGAACAACAACACTATGAAAGTGCCAGCTAGTAAATGCGACTGAAACTGCCAGTAGGGCATTCGTGGACCAGCGGGGAAGGGTGGGCTACAGTGCCCGAGTCAGTACGGTACTAGTTAGTATAGTGCAACATGGGGCAAACCACCCTCACGCACTTGAATGCAGATGTATTTTTATAATACATGGGAAAAAGAGCAACTGCAAGTGTTATGTCAGTCTGACCTGCTGCCGTGTCGCAGGGGAGGGATATTGAATTTTTGAGGAAAAACGAAGTGCGGACATGTATAGTATATTTGCGCACCTACCTCGCAAGTGTATGGATGAACTGGAGTGTTCCGACGTCCCATGTAAGCTTGAGGCAATCGCCACTGCTGAAATATTGTCGGGAAATCAGATATGGTATTGCAGGGTACAAGCAAGGGATTTAAAATTTGACGGGATGATAGTATCGCATACCACTGGATGTGGGCCTGTCGTGCTTAACAAGTCCACAGCGTCCACGGTGAACGGATGGCCGCTCCACACGACCAATCTCTTCGTAGTTTTCAGCCCAATAGCTTGGGCCGATGCTGTGGTTGGACATAACTAATAGGGCCTTCGTAATTGCATCCATTTGCCAGCCTCTTTCAAGCAATTCTGACGCACGCTGTTTCATGTCAGCACTGATTTTGCGATACAACTCATCGTGAAAATCGGGGTCTGCGGCATCCGCGCCACGCACAAGAATATCCGAAACAGTCGCATTAACTTGTGTTGGGGCATCACCTTCTTCTCTTTGTGGTCAATTGTGTCAGTATGGACGTACGGTTTTCGCGCATTGGAAAGCCGGACGCTCGTGGCACCTACAAACATTCGGAGTCTTAGAGCCTCGCAATGTCATCTGTTTCACTTTTCAGATTCCGCAAATAATGCATGTCTTTGATTGCTTCGCTCATTAAGGACATGAACTTGTTTATGCTGCGGCTCGTTCTGTCAAGTCTCTCAGGCTAGGTGCTACAGTAGTTTGATGGCATCATCCCCTAGGGCATTCCGCCAGACCGATCGGGGATGTATTTGTTGTGGATGTCTTGCAACTTATCGAGTGACCTTGATGCAAGCAAGGTGATAAAATACCTTGCCAAAATGTTTTCGTTTTGCATTGCGATACTCATGTTCTTCTTGACCTTAGGTGTAACATGCCTCACGGTTGTCGGCTTGTGGGTACTGGCAACTCGGGCGAAGTCCAAACTGCCTTATCCACCTGGTCCCAAAGGACTTCCCTTCATTGGAAGTGCTCTCGATATCGACCTCCAGAGACCCCATCTTACATATACTCAGTGGGCAAAAACTTATGGTTTGTGGACTAACATATATTCAAGTTCTAAATTAACTCGCTCTTCATCTCTCTGGAGGCAACATCGTTTACACTCGTACCCTTGGACAAGATATTATCATCGTAAACTCAGAAAAGACTGCGCGGACGTTAGCCGATGGGCGGTCTGAAATCTACTCAGATCGTTACGGTTCGTCTATCTTCAGATTGTAAGTTGCGGTGCCCACGCCTTCGTCTACGTCTCACGTTATTCTGGCAGTTATGGCACCGACCGCATGACGCCTACCTTAGAGTATGGGAAGGAGTGGAAGATACATAGAAAGTTGTTTCATCTTAGCCTCCGGAATGATGTTATCGACAAGTACAACGACTTGCACCTCAATTATGCCCGCCAGCTCTTTCGGAACATATTGCATGATAGCTCAAAATTGTTTGAGTATATTGATCTGTACGTTCATGTCTTTCCAGCAGCGACGTGTCCTGAAGATCGGCTAGGTATTCCGGTGCTATCTTGGTCGAGCTTATATATGGACAGCAAGTAGCGGGGAAGGACGATCTCATCTTTGCTATGGCCAATGGTTTGGCTGAAATTATCAGCAGGGAAATGACACCAAACAGGATGGGCCTACTGAAGGTCATGCCATTCCGTGAGTACAAATTCTACTGTTGCACAGTGGCACGGATACTCAAGGTTGATGATCAGTCCAATATCTTCCGTCGTGGTTTCCTGGTGCTGGCTTCAAGCGCACAGCAGGCCAGTGTAGAAAAGTGGCAGCGGATTTTGTGGAACTTCCGTTTGCCATTGCAAAGCACCAAATGGTTAGTCATTGACCGTTACGCAACGCTTTCGCTGAGTTCGCACAGGAACAGAGTGTATTGTCGCACTGTATGATTTCCGATATGTTGAAGCATGGGGGAATGGAGGAATCGTCGGTGAAGGCTGCAGTTAGCGGTATCTATTTAGGTCCGTCTCTTTCCCTCCAGTTCTCAGACTCATGGACTGATATTGGTTGATGCTTAGCTGGGACAGAGACGGTAAGTGCGCGCTTCTGCTGCTGCTCGAATTGTTTTGAACCGTCCTATAGTCCTGCTGCTGCACTGAAAACCATAGTGTTAATTATGATACTTTACCCAGATGTTCAAGACAAGATTCACGCGGAACTAGACACCGTTGTTGGAAGAGGAACGTTACCGACTTTCGCAGATAGGCCACGGCTACCATATCTGCAGGCTGTTTTATATGAGGCCTTGAGATGGAACCCACCCGTCCCGCTAGGTCTCTAGGCTCGTTGCTTTCATTTGTGCTCTAACATCAGCTTCAGGCCTCCCACATGTCACAACCACAAGTGACATCTATGAAGGGTATTACATTCCCAAAGGTGCCTATACCTTTCTCTCGTATCAGTTTGAATGAACTTTCATGAATTGTGGCTACAGGGACTATGGTCTTATTCAACTACTGGTGCATCAGTTTTCCTCAACACTGCTTCGCCATACTCACAACCATGTGATAGGACAATGAAAGACCACGGCTACAATGACCCAGAACGTTTTGACCCAACTCGGCACTTGACGTCTGATGGCCAGCTTAGTCCTCAAGCTAGACAGAACAAGTTAATCTTCTTCGGATTTGGAAAAAGGTACGTGGAGCATTGAATTGTTTGCCCCTGCACAGATTATGACGGAATGGTCAGGTTTTGTCCAGGGCGTTACTTTGCCGACCATTCACTCTGGGCAGCAACCGCTACTATGCTATCTGCTTTTAAATTTGATGGTGCCAAGGATTCATCTGGGAAATATATCGAAATGGAACACGTTTTTCGGAATGGTTTGATTAGGTGAGTGCCTCCGAGTATGTAGTAAATAACTCATTTTCTGGTGAAATCTGTACGTTTTAGTTGTCCAGCTCCGTTTCCGTTTACTGTTACTAGCAGGTTCCCGGAGTGAATGAGGTAGATGGTTGCCTCGGGTGTGTGTAGGTTTCTTGTCAGGTGTCCTGGATATTGTCCACATGTACTTTGTTACGGAGGCTGCTGCAAGTTGTTTTGTTACATGCTGTCTAGCAATTGGTTGTTGTCCTGACCTGTCCGAAGCCTCTCGAAGCTCCCCAGCCATACAAGTCAGCGTGGTCTAACAAGGCGAAGATTCAATACAAAGTAACGAAAAATTCAACGTGCCTGGCAAGTTGTGTATCACTCCTAAGCAGTGAGAAGGCAGTCGTACCGAGCCCAGGTCTGTTGATAGGTTCGAAGACAAGACTGTCTTCCGACTGCATCGAGCCGTCGATACTATTGAGGGGACGGGTGATATAACCCTTGCAACTCAACTCAGAACTGGCTCAACTGACTGTCGTAACAAACGGGGTGTGTTATTTCGATAACACCAGGAGTACCAGGGGCGACCGCAAGTGATATGTCAAGCTTGGCTTCTAACTCCGTGTAGCAGGGGAAGAACATCGTGAGGGAAGATGAATGAATGAAAGGTGGAGATGTCTAGTATCTCGTACGTGCCTTGCACCTCTACTGAGGTAATATGGTGTTGCTGGTTATGTACAAGCATGGGATTGCATCTTTCGACGGGATGGTGGTATCACGGATCTCACTGTCCTTCGAGTGCTTGTTATGCCACTCCTCGTCTTCTAAGTGCATAGCTTAGCTATGGTGCGCGCTTCTAGATCGGACCGGTTATTACAAATCCCTGCCACTCCGCGAATTGCACCGAACAAGATATCAGTTTCTGAAGGACAGCATACATATGTTTTAGCCACGAACCGAACCGCTCCCGCAGTGTCTGTTTCTCAGTACGCTTGCGAGGGACCCTATTCTTGGTCTTGGCCCCTCGCGACTAACTGGGTGCACTACAAGGCTGCAGATCGTTGTATCGAACGAGCGAGAACTTCCGACGCATAGTCGTTCCACCTCATAGTTGTCAGCCCAACAGCTGGTGCTGCAGTTCGACACAGCAGGATGACAACTATCTCCCAACCTTCTGCAAGCAGTTTTAACTGACGGTTGTTCCGGAAAGCACTGATTTCGCGGTATGACATCGTGAAAATCGGGCTCCGCGGGGGGTATTCACTGATACTCCAGCTCGGAACAACCCGGCCAAGAACTTCCGAAACATTTATACTGCATGTGAAAATACGGCCAACTTTTCCGTTTCCTAATACCTCATCAGAGCGTTTTTGCTTCTCACTGCAGTACTCATGACGTTCTTTTTGACCTTAGGCGCAACATGCGCCGCACTTGTCGGCTTGTGGGCACTGGCGACACGGGCTAAGTCCAAACTACGTTATCCACCTGGCCCCAGGAGGCTTCCCTTCATTGGAAGTGTTCTCGATATCGACTTCCAGAGACCTCATCTTACATATACTCAGTGGGCAAAAACTTATGGTTTGTGGACTAACACATATTCGAGCTCTAAGTTAACTCGCCTTTCACCTCTCCGGAGGCGACATCGTTTACACTCGTACCCTTGGACAAGATATTATCGTCGTAAACTCAGAAAAGACTGCACGAATCTTAGCCGACGGGCGGTCTGAAATCTATTCAGATCGTTACCGTTCGTCTATCTTCAAATTGTAAGTTGTGGTGCCCTCGACTTCTACATTCCCACATCATTCCGGTAGTTATGGTGCCGACCGCATGACACCTGGCTTGGAGTATGGGAAAGAGTGGAAGATACATAGAAAGTTGTTTCATTTCAGTCTCCGGAATGACGTTGTCGACAAGTACAACGACTTGCACCTCAGTTATGCCCGCCAGCTCTTCCGAAACATATTGCGTGATAGCTCAAAATTGTTTGAACACATTGATCTGTAAGTTCATTTCTTTCTGATAACGAGGTATTCTGAAGATTGACTAGGTTTACTGGTGCTATCTTGGTCGAGCTCATATATGGACAGCGAGTAGAGGGGAAGGATGATCCCATCTTCGCGATGGCCAATGGTTTAGCTGACATGGTCAGCAAGGAAATGACAATAGACAAGATCGGTCTGCTGAATGTCATGCCATTCCGTGGGTATAAACTCTGTTTTTATACAGTGGCACGGATACTCGAGGTTGATGGTCAGTCCAATATCTTCCGCCATGGTTTCCTGGCTTTGCCTTCAAGCGTAAAGCAGACCAGTGTAGAAAAATGGTTGCAGATTTCGCAGAAGTCCCATTCGCTATGGCAAAAAATGAAATGGTAAGTCATTGGTGCTTACGCAAAGCTTTTGCTGATTTCGTACAGGAGCGCAGTGTATTACCGCACTGTATGATCTCTGATATTTTGAAGCATAGAGAAGTGGAAGAATCGTTGGCGAAGGCGGCAGTTAGCAGTCTCTATCTAGGTCCGTCCCTTCTCCAGCAGCTCTCAAACTGATGGACTCGTATTAAGTAATGCTTAGCTGGAGGAGAGACGGCAAGTACGTTTATGGGAGCTCGAATCGTATTGACCCTCCCATAGACTGCTGCGGTATTGAAGACCATAACATTAGTTATGGTACTTTACCCAGATGTCCAAGAGAAGGTTCACGCAGAACTAGACACCGTCGTTGGAAGAGGAACCCTACCGACTTTCGCAGATAGACCACGGTTACCATATCTGCAGGCTGTTGTGTATGAGGCCTTGAGATGGAATCCCCCCGGTCCGCTAGGTCTGTAGACCCGTTGCTTTCGTCCTTGCCCTTAACATCAGAACCAGGTTTCCCACATGTCACAACCACGAGTGACATTTATGAAGGGTATTACATTCCGAAAGGTGCCTATACCTTTTCTTTTAGAACAGTTTGAATGAACCTCCATGTATTGTGGCTATAGGGACTATGGTATTTTTCAACTACTGGTCCGTTTCCCCCAACGCTGCTTTGCCATGCTCATAACCAGGTGATAGGGCAATGAAAGACCACGGCTACGATGACCCGGCACGTTTTGACCCATCCCGGCATTTGACGTCTGATGGCCGGCTTGGTCCTCCAGCTAGACAGAACTATCTGACCTTCTTCGGATTTGGAAAGAGGTACGTGAGGCATTGAGTTGTTCGTGTCCGTATGGAATGTGACGGAATGGTCAGAGTTTGTCCGGGGCGTTTCTTTGCTGACCATGCCCTCTGGGCAGCGAGCGCTGTGATGCTATTTGCCCTTAAATTTGACAAAGCTAAGGATTCATCTGGCAAATTTATTGAAGTAGAAGCCGTTTTTCCGAATGGTTTGATTCGGTAAGTGGGTCCGAGTACGTTGCAAATAACTCATTTTCTGGTGAAATCTGTACTTTTTAGTTGTCCAGCTCCGTTTCCGTGTTCTGTTACTAGCAGGCTTCCGGAGTGGATGAGGTAGATGTTTGCCTTGGGTGTACGTATAGTCCTTTTAACAGCCGTTCTAAATATATTCCATACGTACTTTGTTATCGAGGACATTCCATGTTGTTTTATTATATGCAGTATGGTGCGTGATTGTTGTCCTGAGCTGTCCGCCACCTCTCGACGCTCCTTAGCCACGTACCACCTTCTCGCACGAACACAGCCTTCCGATGAACATAGTATGTACATACTGAGTACGGCACTCCCGCACCCCCTGAGCATGTACCTTTTTGACCTTCTCATCATCTGCGATTTTTCTTAGTTTAGGTTGTCTTGTATACTGCCACTGTAGCCTATCCCCTCCACACTAATACTTATCATCACATGCATTGTCACGTGGGTGGGCGCACGGCATATGAAAATATTTAGGCAAATCACTTCAGCACGGACTGCACTTGGTGGACGCTGGCTTAGCCCTAGCTGCATCCCAACCTTCGAGACAAAGGTAAAGGATCCATCAAGTCCAAGTTTGATAGGGAGTTATCTGGTGTGTATCTTACCAGTGGAAGAGAAGTCCCTCGCTTGACGAACATGGGGACGTCTATCATGTTGCAGAATTCCTTCCACACATTCGACATGTCCAGTACGCCTACGAAGTCTGAAGGACTCACATTCGTTTTTGCTGTCGAGGCGAATGAACCAGTCTGACCATGTATTCTTGCTAACCCTCGCCGCAGGGAGCCTTCACATACTTACGGTGCCCCGCGTTCTTCCAACCTCACACCTATGGGGTGACACCTCCCCCTTTGGATATTGCAGTTGTGGATGCACCAATCACTTGCGAGGCAAGAATGGCAAGTTGCATTAGATATTGCTGGGCGGTGGTGTCTAACAACAAGACGAAGATTCAGTACAAGGTAAAGCAAAATTCACGTATCGGGAAAGCTGTGTGTTGCTCCTGCGCAGCGAGAAGGCAACCGCGTCGAGTCCGGGTCTGTTGGTGGGTCTGAAGACACTGTCATCCGACAGAATCGGCGTCATCGAGGTTATCGAGGGGGCTGACGATGTAACCCTTTCAACCTAGTTAAGAAAGCGAGGCTTAACTACTGTCGTAGCAAGTATTAGCATGTTCGATAACACTAGGAAAAATACCAGCCACCAGGTGCAACCGCGGGCCAAATCCCACTCAACACCATGTGGCAGGGGGAGAACATTGTGAGGAGATATGCATAGTATCCTTGCGTATGTGCCTTGCACCCGTATGAATGAACTGGAGCGTGCTGTGTCGACGAGCCCCTCTACCGAATTTTATGGGCAACGTCGTGGGTGTGTGCGGGCACGGAATCGCGTCTTTGGCGGCATAATGGTATCACAGATTAAACGACCACCAGCCGTGGGGGACTGTCGTACATACAGGGCTGTTCTCGTTCTCCGAGCGCTCAGTCTTGCACTCCTCATCCTCTAAGTGCTTACATATCTATGGCGCAAGCTTCTAGATCGGACCCGTGTACGTCCGCACTAGGCTCCTTGTACTTCGTATGTAAATTGTATCGCACAAAACATCAGCTGCCGACTCATCTCCTGGAACAAGAATACCTCAGCCACGAACCCATTCACTTTCCCACTGACCAATTGCAGCCTTTTTTCACCACGCGTGTGAGCATCCCTATACTTGGTCTCTAGGCCGAGTTAGGCAAGTTCGTGCAATTCAAGTCCGCAGACGAGTGCGGGTGTTTGAATGCGGATACGTGGGGTGTACTTCGTGAGTGACCAGCTTGATGACCTGGACCGTTGTCATGGATGAGCTCATGGAATTCGTCGAGAACGGCTGCATCGAGCAAGCGAAAGCATCCATGGCGGACACATTGCCGCTTCCCCTCCGACGCCATGGTTTTTAGCCCAACAGTTGATGAGCATCCCGACACACCTAAATTCCAACCCTCTTCAAGTAGTGTTAACGCATGCCACCTCTTGTCAGCATTGATTGTGCGATATCACCCTACTTGCAGCAAGATCACCGATGTTGCCTTCGTGTGCAAACCGTCTACATGAACAAAATCGGGTAGGCACAGGGTCGCCATGTTAATACAGGGCTCCGACGTTAGCACGAAAACCATGGATGCATGCGATTGCGACACAAATGACAACAAACAAAAAAGGACAACCCAGGTGGCAACGCCACCCCCTAACAGGCCCACCATACATAAGTAGAAATCGGGATCTGCGATGTTGTGGGTTAAACTGACGTTTTTCTTTGTTTAGCGTGCATTTGCGCCACCCGAACAAGAATTTCCGAGTGTTGGTTTTCCCAGGTTCCTAAACAGCACGTCTGTTGGGAGCCGTATGAGGTCATTTGCACATCCAGCGGAAGTGCCGTATAATACAAGAGTGGGTTTTTCCGATCGCATGTGAACATGAATTCTTCAGGCGAGTTCCATGTATATTGTTTTTGTTTTATAGCTAATCTACTCATGCAATCGATCGCTTCACCTTTATCAATATGGATAGCGTCTTTGTTTGGTCCCGAGTGGTACCAGCATGCAGAGAACGGCGAAGAGTCAATCAGTAATAGTGACTGTATCTGTTTTCTTTTTTGGGCACAACTCACACGTGCTGTCGAAATGTTTTGTTACTAGTTGCAACTCCATGTGATAGCGGTAGAACATCGTGAGGAAAGATGAATCAATGAAGCTTGAAGGGCGGGCGGGATGTTGCAAGGTGCACGTAATAAATTGCGTCTCTTAATGGGATGGTAGCAAATTGATGGTAGTATTGCAGATTACCGGTCTCAGTTACGGGGCTGCTCCCGCTGTCCTCCCAGTGCTTATTCTCCCACTCCTCGTCTTGTAAGTACTTCTAGGTCTCACCCGTTTGCTTTCGCACGTCGAAATTCCTTGCACTCTGCAAATCGCATGGAACAAAAGTTAGCTTCCGGGTCACTCGCGTCTTGTCGGCACTGATTTTGCCATATCCCATCTTGAAAGATGGGCTCTGCAGTGCATCATTGGTTCCTCTTATTTTCTTTTTCTTTTTCTAGAGCGCATGCGCCACACGGGCAATAATTTCCGAAACAGTTGGATTGTTGGTTTTTCCGTTCTTTTCAAATTTTGTTGTAGCGCGCACTTACACCACCTGCGGGCAAGAATTTCCGAAACATTTATACTGTATGTGAACATACGACCAATTTTTCCATTTCCTAATACCTCACCATAGCGTTTTCGTTCTGCATGGTGGTACTCATGGCGTTCTTTTTGCCCTTAAGTGCAGTCTGTGCCGCAGTTGTCGGCTTGTGGGTAGTAGCGACTCGGGCGAAGTCCAAACTGCCTTATCCACCTGGTCCCAAAGGGCTACCCTTCATTGGAAGTGCTCTCGATATCGACCCCCAGGGACCTCATCTCACATATACTCAGTGGGGTAAAACTTATGGTTCGTGAACTAACACATATTTGCATTCTAAATTAACTCACTCTTTACCTCTCTGGAGGCGACATTGTTTACACTCGTACACTTGGACAAGATATTATCATCGTAAACTCAGAAAAGATTGCACGGATTTTAGCGGATGGGCGGTCTGAAATCTACTCTGATCGTTATCGTTCGTCTATCTATAGACTGTAAGTTGCGGGGCCAACACCTTCCTCTGCGCCTCATATCAGTTCTGGAAGTTATGGTACCGACCGCATGACACCTTCCTTGGGGTACGGGAAGGAGTGGAAGATACATAGAAGGTTGTTTCATCTCAGTCTCCGGAATGATGTTATCGACAAGTACAACGACCTGTACCTCAATTATGCTCGTCAGCTCTTCCGAAACATATTACGTGACAGTACAAAATTGTTTGAGCACATTGATCTGTAAGTTCATGTCTTTCCGATAGCGAAGTATCCTAAAAATTGGCTAGGTATGCTGGTGCTGTCTTGGTCGAGCTCGTATATGGACAACGGGTAGAGGGGAAGGATGATCCCACCTTCGCGATGGCCAATGGATTAGCTGACTTGATCAGCAAGGAAATGACGACGGACAAGATCGGTTTGCTGAAGGTCATGCCATTCCGTGGGTGTAAATTATGCTTTTGCACAGTGGCAAGGATACTCAAGGTTGATGGTCAGTTCAATATTTTCCGTCATGGTTTCCTGGTGCTGGCTTCAAGCGCAAAGCAGGCCAGTGTAGAAAAATGGTTTCAGAGATGGCGGAACTCCCGTTCGCCATGGCAAAGAATGAAATGGTAGGCCATCGGCGGCTACGCAAAGCATTTGCTGATTTCGTACAGGAACGCGGTGTATTGTCGCAATGTATGATCTCCGATATTTTGAAGCATGGGGGAGTGGATGAATCGTTGGCGATGGATGCAGTTGGAAGTATCTATTTAGGTTCGTCTCTTTCCGAGTAGCTCTCAAACTGACGGACTCGTATTGATTAGTGCTTAGCTGGGGGCGAGACGGTAAGTGCACACTATTGTTACCGCTCGAATCGCTTTGACCATCCTATAGACCGCTGCGGTATTGAAAACCATAGTGTTAGTTATGATACTTTATCCAGAGGTTCAAGACAAGGTTCACGCGGAACTAGATGCTGTTGTCGGGAGAGGAACTTTACCGACTGTCGCAGATAGGCCACGATTACCATATCTGCAGGCTATTTTGTATGAGGCCTTGAGATGGAATCCCCCCGGCCCGCTAGGTCTCTAGAGTCATCGCTTTCGTTCGTGCCCTGACCTCGGAATTAGGTTTCCCACATGTCACAACCACGAGTGACATCTATGAAGGGTATTACATTCCGAAAGGTGCCTTATTTTATTCTATTTTTGCTTCTCACAGTAGTTTTGATAAATTACGACCACAGGGAGTATGGTATTATTCAACTACTGGTGCATCCGTTCTCCCCAGCGCTACTTCGTCATGTTAAGAACCAGATAACAGGGCAATGAAAAACCACGGCTATGATGACCCGGAGCGTTTTGACCCAACTCGCCACTTGATGTCTGATGGCCATCTTAGTCCTCAAGCTAGACAGAACTATTTCGCCTTCTTCGGATTTGGGAAGAGGTACGTGGGTATGAGTTGTTCGCGCTTGCATAGAATGTGATGGAATGATCAGAGTTTGTCCGGGACGTTTCTTTGCCGACTATTCGGTCTGGACAGCGACCGCTACGATGCTATCTGCCTTTGAATTTGATAAGGCCAAGGATTCATCTGGGAGATATATCGAAGTGGAGCCCGTTTTTCCGAGTAGTTTGATTAGGTGAGTGCCTCCAAGTATGTTGTAAATCACTCATTTTCTGAAATCTGTGCGTTTTAGTTGTCCATCTCCATTTCCGTGTTCTGTTACTAGCAGGGTGGCGGAGTGGAAGGAGTAGGTGTTTGCCTCACTCCCTACACTTCATTATGGCGTGCATTCAACGTCGTTTTATTATATGGTGTATAGTGGTTGATTATTGTCTGAACTGTCAGAAGCCTACATACGTGCAATATCCGCTCGCGAGTACAAGATGGTTGATGTCAGAAAAACGAGATCCCTCAGTTCTCATTTATTTGCGGGTAAACCTGCTAACAAGGGAACATTGGAAGGGTGCTGGGTGACTAGATCAATAAATCGTAAGTCGACGTACGACAACGCCTTGCGGCAGATAACATCGCCACTTGTTTAATGACGCCAAGTCGAAATACTGGTACCAGTCCTTGACTTTCTCAAAGCGAAAAGCGGACAGGATGGTTGCTGCCCATTATACATAGTCTGCGAAGAATCCTCCAGGACAGGTTTTGCTTGAATCTCACTAGTGAGCTAATGTATTTTTCATGTGGCACGGACCTCTCTCCGAAAAAAGTGCATTGGACTGTTCTGCTTGGCTTCTGGCTTTAAGTTGCCATCTACGTCAAGGTGGCGTGTCGGATGGAAGTGCTGTGGATCACTGCATTCGCGATTTGACATACCCCTGACAACTGTAATTCAAGACCCGGCGAAGACTAAGGGCTAAGTATGACCGGGCAGGCATTGAAAATCACAGCAGTTCCTGCCATGTAATCAGCGCCTCCTACATAACCAATCACGCCTACGCACCTTTCGAATATAATATCCTTCAAAGATGTCGCTTGTGGTAGTGAAGTGAGGAACGCCTGGTTTCATTGTTAGTCACATCAACCTCTAGGTGTATGCCTGGGCTGGACGATGCAGCGGAAAAGCAGGATGCCCCTCATGACCTCGTACAGCACAGACTGCAAATAGGGCAATCGTTGCCTGGCTTCAAGGGTTGGCAGCACACCCCTTCCAACTCAACGGCATGCATCCATTTCTGCGTTGACCTTGTCTTGAACGCCGGGATTCAGTATCACGGCCAGTACGAGGACTTGCAAGGTAACAGACGATTGGAAGTGAATAGTTCGTCATGTGCAGTGTGAAACAGCTGAGCTTACTTACGCACGCTCTCTCTAGCTAAGCATCATGGTACATATCAGTGATCACGAAACGGCGTTCAGTGGAGGAATGCATACCTAGAAAAACACCTGTAGCCGCTACCTTTGTTGTACATACTGCCAATTCTTCTTCCTCGCCTTGGACTATACTAACTGCATTCTCACGCATAGACTAAATTCTGTATGCTATGTGCCTTCGCTACCGAACGTGACTGATATTTTTTCTCCCACTCCTCGTCTTCTGAGTACTTCTTAGTGAATTAGACCCGTTTACGTCCTCACGTCTGAAGCTCCCTGTACTCTGCAAATCGCATCGAACAAAATGTTAGCTTCTGGGTCATCCACCAGGGTAACATATACGTTATCCACGCACCAATCTACTTCCCCAGTCACTTGCAGCCATTTCTCAGCTCGCTTGCGAACTAATGGGTGCACTACAAGGCAGCAGACAGTCGAGTGGGGATACGTGAGGTAGACTTCGTTAACGACAGGCTTAACGAGCTCGACCATTCTCGTGGGTGATCTCGTGAAGCTCTCTGAGAACAGCCGCTTGAGCAAGCGAGGGCGTCCATTCCACGTGGTGGTACCACACCGGAGTAAGTTTACACATTCTATTTATCCCCCAGCCTTCCTCAAGTAGTTCTAGCGTACGCTCCTTCTCGTCGCCACCGATTTTGCCATTTCCCAGCGTGAAAAACATGCGCTTTTTTCAAGCACGCATTCGCACCATGAGGGCAAGAGCTCCCGAAGCAGTTGGATTGTTGGATTTTCCGATCCTTTCAAATTTGTTGTAGCGCGCACTTACACCACTTGCGGGCAAGAATTCCCGAAATATTTATGCCGCATGTGAACCGACGACCGACCTTTCCGTCTCCGAATACCTCGCTACAGCGTTTTCGTTTTGCATTGCGATAGTCATGACGTTCCTTTTGACCTTAGGTGCAACATGTGCCGCAATTGTCGGCTTGTGGGTGCTGTCAACTCGGGCGAAGGCCAAACTGCCTTATCCACCTGGCCCCAAAGGGCTACCCTTCATTGGCAGTGTTCTCGATATCGACTCCCAGAGACCTCATCATACATATACTCAGTGGGCAAAAACTTATGGTTTGTGGACTAACATATATTCAAGCTCTAAATTAATTCGCTCTTCACCCTCTGGAGGCGACATCGTTTACACTCGTACCCTTGGACGAGATATTATCATCGTGAACTCAGAAAGACTGCGCGGATCTTAGCCGATGGGCGGTCTGAGATCTATTCCGATCGTTACCGTTCGCCTATATTCAGAATGTGAGTCGCGGCGCCTATGTTTTCGTCTGCTCTCACATCATTCTGGAAGCTATGGTATCGATCGCATGACAGCTCTCTTGGAATATGGGAATGAGTGGAAGATACATAGAAAGTTGTTTCATCTCAGTCTCCGGAATAATGTTGTCGACAAGTACAACGACCTGTACCTCAATTACGCTCGCCAGCTCTTCCAAAACATATTATGCGATAGCTCAAAATTGTTTGACCACATTGATTTGTGAGTTCATGTCTTTCCAATGGCAAGGTGTCCTGAAGATTGGGCAGGTATACTGGTTCTGTCTTGGTCGAGCTCATATATGGGCAGCGAGTAGAGGAAAGGATGATCCCACCTTCGCGATGGCCAATGGTTTAGTTCACATGATTAACAAGGAAATGACAGCAGACAAGATCGGTCTGCTGAATGTCATGCCATTCCGTGGGTATATATTCTGTCTTTGTAAGTGGCAAGGATACTCAAGGTCGATGTCAGTCCAATATCTTCCGTCATGGTTTCCTGGCGCGGGCTTCAAGCGCAATTCAGGCCGATGTAGAAAAATGGTTTCCGATGTTGTGGAAGTCCTGTTCACCATGGCAAAGACTGAAATCGTAAGTCATTGGCGGTTATGCAAAGTTTTTGCTGAGTTCGTACAGGAACACGGTGTATTGTCGCACTGTATGATCTCTGATATTTTGAAGGATGGGGGAGTGGATGAATCGTTGGCGAAGGCTGCCATTAGCGGTCTCTATCTAGGTTCGTCGCTATCTCAGGTGGCTCTCAAAATGATAGACTGATTATTGATTGATGGTTAGCTGGAGGAGAGACGGCAAGTGCATGCTTTTGTCGCTCGAATCATTTTGACCGTCCCTATAGACTGCTTCCGTGTTGAAAACCCTAGCGTTAGTGATGATACTTTATCCCGGACGTTCAAGATAAGGTTCACGCGGAACTAGATGCCGTCGTAGGAAGAGGAACTTTACCGACTATTGCAGATAGACCAGCGGTTGCCGTATCTTCAGGCTGTGTTGTATGAGACCTTGAGGTGGAATCCCCCCGGCCCGCTAGGTCTCTAGAGTCACTGCTTTCGTTCGTGCACTGACATCGGAACCAGGCTTCCCACATATCACAACCACAAGTGATGTATATGAAGGGTATTACATACCGAAGGGTGACCTTTTTTTTCCCCTGTTTCTCACGGAATTTTGATGAACTTTTATGCATTGTGGCCACAGGGAGTATGGTATTATTCAACTATTGGTGGCTCAGCTTTCTCCAACGTTGCTTCGCCATGCTAAGAACCAGGTAACAGGGCAATGAAAGACCACGGCTACGATGGCTCGGACCGCTTTGACCCAACTCGTCACTTGACATCTGATGGTGAACTGAGCCCTCAAGCTAGGCAGAACTACTTTATATTCTTCGGATTTGGGAAGAGGTACGTGGGCATTGAGTTGTTTGCGCCTGCTTACAATACGACGGAATGGTTTAGAGTTTGTCCGGGTCGTTTCTTTGCCGACCATTCAATCTGGGTAGCAACCGCTATCGTGCTATCGGCCCTTAAGTTTGAGAAGGCTAAGGACTTATCTGGGAAATATATCGAAGTGGAACCCGTTTTTCCGAGTAGTGTGATTAGGTGAGTGCCCATTCATGTTGCAAATGACTCATCTCTCAGTGAAGTGTGTACGTTTTAGTTGTCCAGCTCCCTTCCCGTGTTCTGTTACTAGCAGGCTTGTGTAGTGGAAGAAGTAGATGATTTCCCTGGCCGCGCACGCAGTCCTTCTGTTAGCTATGCTTGCCCGTAATTTGCGGAACACGTTCCGTGCTGTTTTGTTATACGCTGTATAGTACTTGACTGTTTTCTGAGTTGTCAGAAGCCACTCTAGACGTGTTCCTCACCCGCGCGCTCCCCTCGAAGAATAAAAATGCTTAGGAGTTGCTCGTACGTGAATATACATATGTACATGCAATATATCCACTCCTCAGTACACAGCGGTCGACATCAGGCAAATGGGATCGCTGGGCTTTCATTCACTGGCGAGCCTGTTAACAATAGAACACTGGAAGGGTGCTGGATGACTGTGACCAATACGTCATAAGGACAGTGCCTCACGGAAATTAAGAACACCACTCGCCTAATAACGCCAGGTCGAAATACTGGTACCACCTCAATATCATTCCCGAGTGGGTCCTTGGCTTTCTCAAAGCGAAAAGCGGACAAGATAACTGCTGTGGCTGCCCACAATGCGTCGTCCGCGAAGAATCGTCCAGGACACGCTCTGCTTGATTGTCACTAGTGAGCTAATGCATTTTTCAAGTGGCACGAACCTCCTCCCGAAACCAAAGTACTTTGAGCTGTTCTGCTTGGCCTCCGGCTTTAGTTTCCCATATACGTCGAGATGGCGTTTCGGATCGAAGCACTGTGGATCACTATATTCGCGTTTTGACATACCCCTGACACCTGCAGTTCAATATCTGCCGCAGATTAGGGACGAGGCATGACTCGCCAGGCATTGAAAATCACAACAGTCCCTGCCATAAAGGCTCGTAATCAGCACCTCCTACATAGCTAACGACACCCACTAACCTTTCGGAATGTAATAACCTTCAAAGATGTCGCTTGTGGTAGTGAAGTGAGGAACGCCTGGGTTTCATGGTTAGTCATATCAACTTAGGTGTATGTCTGGGCTGGGCGACCTAGTGGGAAGGTAGGATGCCATCTCATGACCTCGTACAGAACAGCCTGCAAGTAGGGCAATCGTTGCCTGTCTTCGAAGGTTGGCTGCACACCCCTTCCAATGACAGCGTCCATTTCTGCGTGGACTTTGTCTTGAACGCCAGGGTTCAGTATCATGGCCAGTACGAGGATTTTCAGGGTAGCAGACGCCTGGAAGTGAACAGTTTGTTATGTGCAGCGTGAAAGACTGAGCCTGTACGCACGCTCTCTGCGGCAGCTAAGCACCATGGTATCAACAGTCACGAAATGGCATTCTAGAGAACAGCATACCTAGATAAACACCTGTGGCCGTTACCTTTGCTGCTGATTCTTCTTCCTCGCCTTGGGTCAGGATGTCGGAAACGAAGCTGGGCTGCAACCCACTAGTTTCCTGCCAACAGTCAACACCGTCACCTTGTCCCGAAGCGGGGAGCTTACTGCCTGTTTTTTCGCCACCGCGAATGGAAGCTCAGAAAAAGCAGAGACCAAATCTCTGCACTGTTGCGCTTCATGCTGGAACGTAGCACCAGGAAACCATAACGGAACGTATTTGACTGTGCAACAACCCTTTTAAGATCTTGTGCCATGCAAAAGGAGTTCACACGAACGCATGGGTAAGGCCCTCAACAGACCGATCTTCTCTCCCGTGATCCCCTTGGACATGACAGCGGCTAACCTGTTGGCCAGGGAGATGATTGGGTCGTCTTTTCCTTCTATTCTTCGTCCGTACGTGAACTCAAGTGCGAGTGAGCCAGTATACCTAAACGGGAATTAACCAATAATTCTATGCACGGGGGCCCCAGCACACTGACAGGTCGAAGTGTTCGCAAAATTTTTTACTGTCGTGCCGTATATTTTCCAAAAGGCGGTGGGCACTGCGGAGATGCAGGTCTTGGTACCGGTCGACGACGTCGTTCCGAAGGCTGAGGTGGAGGAGCTTCCGTTGTGTTTTCCATTCGCTGCCATATTGCAAGCCCGGGGTCATGTGGTGGATACCGAAGCTGGAAAACAACACAGCCATTAGGCGCGAATCAGGGGCGTGTTATGTCCAAGTCTCACAGTCGATAAATTGGGGAGTGAGGTCGATCCGAGTAGATGGAGGAACGCTGGTCGGCTAAAAGTCTTGCGATGTTCTCTGAATTCACAATGAGAAAGTCTTGACCAAAGATGCGAGAGTAAACTAGGTCCCCTGCGCGTCAGTAAGGAGTGGGGTGGTCAGCTTTGGAGAGTTAGATTAGATGGAACACGAGCCGTAAATTTTTCCCCACTCCGTATACGTGAGATAGGGTTCCTTAAAATTGATATCGAAGGCGTTTCCGACAATGGGTAGCCGTTTTGGACCAGGAGGGTAGGGCAGCCCACCTGGCCTCTGAGCCGTACGAAGCGCAAACCACGCAACAATCACGAGAGCGCATACCACGCAAAGCAGAGAAGCCGTCATCCTGTATGTTTTATAGAAGCGGAGGTGGTGGCGACGCATCTTATATGCGAGTAGCACTGGGACTGTCTTAGATCAAGATAAGCAAATGAAACATAGCGGCGCAAGACTTACAAAGTCATTTCATACAAATGACAGCACTCTGCCGCGACGAGGACAGAACGAGTCCGACAGGGGTGAGCGCTCAGCTACAATAGCCCAGCTGCCCTTGCCCCTATGTCATACAGATGCACATGACACGGGCCTTTGACATAAGTGGTGACATGCCGTTCTAGGCCCCCAGTGGAAACCAATAGTGGTTGACATGGACACCTGGCTATGAAAAGAGCCCGATGACCTCGCAGAGCTGCCACCTGAACAAAGACCACAATCCAGGAGTGGCGTAATTGTTTACGAGTGGTGGCTCAGGAACTACCAGGTCATAAAGAAAAATACGTTTGGAAACCTCCCCTAGCTCCTGTGGTATCTTACTGGGTGTGCTTTTTGAAGAGAATCGTGTGGGCAAGTGGCATGGCCTGAAGACATCCCTGGGAGGCTATAAGCTTTGGTTTGAGAGCGACTCCCAAGATCAAGCTCTCGTGGAAACCAGCGACCTTCGCGCATATTAATCGTCTTGCCGCTCATGGTTACCTGGGACGGAAAATTTACAGATCGTAATCGTGAAGAATTTACAGTGATGCACGGCCACCGGGCGGGCCTTCCTAGAGTGCAAGAACTGGCTGAAAAAGAAGCATTGAAGGAGATGCGCAGTAGTAGACTGGAATGTATTTTTTTCCGTGTCTCCGCGAGCATGGGGTCTTACAAGGACGTTCACACGGCATGAAGCAACTGGTCGATTTAATAAATCAAATATCACCCCCAGCCTGCCAACGCACTCTAATCGACCCCCGGTGGTCAACACGGCGTCTCTCAAGCAGCGCCTCTGCAGGCGCTCTTTTACAGTCGTCGACGCTGTCTGCGACGTACTAGCAGGACACCTCGTGCGTACAGGACATGGTGATTACCAGCCGCGGACGTGCTGACGGAACCGAATAATAGCGATTCAGCGTTGACCTTCTCTTTTCCAATCTTCTCCACTGCTCTCGAGCTTCGATCCCTTCTGTGTTGGGATCTTTCCAATACACTCTTCTCACCCACCGTCGGTCCTTTCACAGATAACATTCCCTCGTATCCATGTCACACTACCACCACCACCCACGGCTCTTGCGACAGCGGCAGGATAGCGCTCTCCTCCCGGTCTCTGGATCCGTGGTCGTCAGTAATCCGACCCCAACCGCGTCCGCTCTCGTCGAGAACACGGCTGCAGTTGCTTCCGGGACACAAGGAGGCGTACCACTCGTCACGTCCTCAGATGACTCCAACCCAACCTCAACTACTGTCCGCATCCGACTCATCTGCAGCTGTCCAATTCCTCCTCCTCATCAAGCGGTCAGATTCCCTTAGGCACCGTCATTGGAACATGCAGTCGCTGCATCCGTGGTGCTCATTTTTGCTGTCTTACTCGCTTTGTATTGCTCTAAGCGCCAAAAATCAAACCAAAAGCGTTCTCCACCTTCCCGCCATCGTAACGCCGCAAATGACGCTTCGCGTCGTCGCTCACATCTCGAGCCTTGGGGTCGCTTACCGGACGACAAGGAAGATCGCTGGGAAGGAAATTTGCCCATGAGACAACGCCCCTCCTCAAGTCCTATTGAGAAGCTGGCAACAATGTTCAATCGTTCGCCCAGTACCAACTCTGGGGAGAAATCATCCGAAGGACCTCACGTTCGCGAATCTTTCGGCACATTGCAACCTTTCGAGAAATACCACCCTGACTTGGCTGCTCAGATGGCTTCGCAGGCTGCCGTTGCGGAAGCAGATGCTGAGATCATGAAACCACCTCCAGCACACACTTTTATGGGCCACGTAGAGTCTGTCTCGTGGGACGGGGAAACCGTTCGTGGTGACTCTTTCTTGTCACGAGGATCACGACTCTCTGGAAATATGTCGCCAGCGTTGATGTCCAAGGAAAAGACGACTCCCGCAGCAACAGAGTCTCGTCTCCATCGCTGGGAAAGCGCGGAAGTGTTGCATACAGATCGTCCTGGACCTGCTGATGGTAAACAGAATCCTTTCGCGGACAGCGCGGCTGTTCCTCTGACAAGGGTGGCAAGTAACCCCTTCTTCAATGCACGGGAAAAACCAACCAAACGGACGCTACTTCCGAACACTACGCCAAATCCCTTCGCCGACTCACACTCTATCACTGCTCCCATAGATTCTCCTGCCAGTCTACCCCCTACCGCCAATGATCGAGCCCTACAATCTCTCATTGCGGCACTCGAAGCCTCTCCTATGGAGGCGGAGGAACGCCGTCGCATTATCTCTATGCATTCGTCTGTTTATTCCCGGGGTTCGTACGTACCGAGCGAAACTGGCTCAGATGCCGTCAGCGTAACGGCTTTCCCTTTCCCTCCGGCTCAGATACCGCGCCCGTAGGTTTCCCTGACTTATGCCGTTCAAGGCGGCCCGATTGCGTTCCTAGTCACCCCGCCCTTCGCGCACATCCTTTCTACTGCCGAGAACGCTGTATGTTATTTCGTTTTTAAGTGTTGTCTTGTGTTTCCATATTGTCCATATCTATACCTTTTATATATAGTTCTTTTTTCACACATGTACAGGCCAGGGCGCGCATGCCGATCTGGTATCGACACTCACTCCTTCTCGTGCGTTGCCCCCCGTGTACCTTTGTTCTCGCACTCGTGATCGATACTGGAACGCACGTTTTACCCAGGCACCCACCTATGCCTTGCACTGGCCCCTTCTTTTTTTCTTCGTCATACCCGGCCACGTTTTCCCACCTGCAAAATACATAACCATGACAGAAAAATAACTATCCGCTACTTTGGTCACCGGCACCCAAGTGGTCAATAACAAGCGATCGGAATGAGATAGTCCGTGTTAAGGTATGCTTAAAGCTACTTCCGGGCCATCGAAGAACGTGCAACGAGACGCGGTTGGTATGCGCAAGAAAGATCTAGGTGGCGACTAGCGACAACGCTGTAGACATCGGAAACGACTCAACTTTGTTGCGAGAATGAGAGTAAGCTACATACGTTGCAAGCTAGTACATTCTACCGAGTATATATGTCCATTCATCATAGCATATACATGCGTCGGACGCAGTAAGCGTCAGCTGGTCCCTGTCCTCACTTCCTTTTGTCAATGATTACAGCTCGAGCCATCCAGAAAGCGAGTAACCAGCGGAGAATTCGAGCAGGCTTGAGTGCGACTTGATTAAGGGAGTAGCAGTCGTCATCTGCCACACAACCTATGATTTCTGCGGATGAACTCACCATGACCACAGTTTCCATACCACCACTGTCTACACAATATCAAATACCCTAAGCTTGCTTCGCAGAATACTGACCGAGTCTACAGGCTGTGCGATAATGAGGTTAGAAGAGGCAATCCTTCTATACTCGTTATGTGGGAGTTTGGTCAATAAAAGAGCGCTAAATGGCTGTTCCAGTGTAAAAAGTAGCTGCTCTTCAGTTGTGGCGTAAAGATCAGTAAATGGATCGAGTAGCTTCGAGTGCCAAGGACGAGCAAGTAGCAGAGCACCTTGCGATATCGTCGCACTCTCTAGTTTGCTTGGCAGTGCAATCTCAACTGGCCTCAGGCCGGATGCCAGGAATTTGTACGTATAATTCCGGGTCGAAGGGTTTGACATTCTCCGCTGAATTGCTGTAACACGGTAAGCGATGCATGGCAGTATAAGGCGGCGATTGATGAATCGCGGAAGGGGTGCCTTCGCGAGTGAGCGATACAACATCCGTAGCGTTATGGATGACGACGCAGGCTGCTCTGCATGTACCGCCGTCGCTTTTTCTTCGGCGATGGGTCGGGGTGGAGGCAAAGCTAGCTTTTGATATGAGGTAACGTGGGCAGGGAAACAGCTGTGAAATCGCGACGCCTCTCCGACCCAATCCAGAACAGAGATATCCCCAGACTGCGATATAATCTCCGACAGGAGACGGCCCAGTGCGTTCTCAGCAGATTCGCCATACAGAACGGGTAGGTGGAGATTAAAGATCCCGAAAAGTGAATAGGCGACATCTTCAGGCCGCGTGGTACGACGCAGTGACGCCCACTGCAGTCTCGAACGTGCGTCATCCATACCGGGAGAAAAGTCGGTGAGGAACCGGGACTCTATTCCAGTTGCCCTCTCCAGCTCTTCCAGCACAGCCAAATCGGCTTTATGGTTCGAAGAGGTGCGATTCTTGTAAACTGACCAGGTTTGAGTGTAGAATAGTATGCTCCGGGAAGCCAGTAATTCTTGGAGGGTCCACCCACGTCGAAACCATTCGCTGTTCCCAAACGAACCGGTATCAGGAATGTCGTAGAGGTACACGATGGTCAGGGAGGACTGTCGGTACCATGCGAACATCGATCCTATAGCTTCTTGCAACTCAGCACTGCTATTTTTGTCTATGCAGCACGTGTCGCTCCATGCCCACAAATAATCCCGTGCACAGGCAACAAGACAAAAGGCTTGGAGCTTTCCAAAGCCACCATTTGTTGACATACCATATATCGCATGGCCCTCGACGTCGCGCAATGATGGCTCGCCTACACCCCAACGGTGAGAAAGCATGACGTACTGAAAATATTCCGAGACTTCAGTGCGGATGAGTTTCATTTGCTGAGCTGGATCGCACGGTGCGCACGAAGACACCAGTTGATTGTATTGTTGACTGTTCATAAAATGGGATATTTGCATGTCTCGGTTGCACAGGATGCCAGTGCGTGTGTGCAGCAGTCTGGTCGGCATGGATTTGAGAGTTTCAAATGCGACACTACGGACGGCTTGCTTAACGTCAAAATCAGTGACACTGGAAGCATTAGTAGCAACCTCTGAACTGATCTTCAATTGGAGGTAAGCCATAAGGCAGCGCTGCGATACGTCATAACCTGGATCCCCAGGCATGAGTAGCTGCAGGGCTTCTTGCTCAAGTAAAATAGCCTCGTCCAGACCCGCAGTTGCGGGACGTTGACGAAACCGGTCTACTAGACACTGTGCGAGGTCGTGGAGGGACGAAGCACGACTAGGATGTCCAGTCGGGCGGAATTGTAGCACGTATCGATGCAGTGTAATAGGCTCTGCCAGATCGGCAATTACACGCTGATTGCGAGATCTGTCCCTAAGGTAATTCGCAAGGGCGCCAAGATTGTCTACCGCCGGACCAAGCGACTTTGACTGCTGGGTCAACCGCTGAACTCGTTCCTCAACGAAACAAGCGAGTTGTTTGAAGAAAACAGTGTAATCAGGGTGTTCTGGTAGTCTAAGCTCCAAAGCATACGTTGCAAGACAAATAGCCTCGTCCAAGTCGGCTAGTGCAGCCTGCTTCTGAAACCTGACCCAGAAGTGCAGTGAGAGCTCAAAGAACGAAAAGGGAACATCAACAGGACGTTGTGACCGGGCCTGATGAGGAGAAGTTGCTCTGTGCAACCTGGGCATGTCAACTCGTTTCTGAAACTTCGTCCAGAGGTCACAAGCAAGATTGTAAAGAACTACGCTGCGATGAGGATGACCTAGTGGAAGGATCTCTAGTGCCGTACGTCTGAGTGTGACAGCTTCTTCCAAGTCCGTAACTGCCCCTTGGCTGTCATATCTATTTGAAAGAGAGAGAGCAAGCTGATGGAGTGAGAAAGACCAACAAGGATGTCCAGAGGGACATAGTTTCAATGCTTCACGGAGCAGCTCGATCGCCTCCTCCAAGTCGTTCCTCGTAGCCTGTTTCTGGAATCTCCTCCTGAGGTCACAAGCGAGATTGATGAGAGATACACCACGATCGAGATGCGCTGGTGGGCACAGCTCTAGTGCTGCACGTCCGAGCACGATGGCTTCGTCTAAGTCAGCAGCTACCCCCTGATTGTCATATCTGTTCGAGAGACAGAGCGCAAGTTGGTGGAATGAAAATGTCCGATGAATGTGGCCAGACGGCCTCAGTTCCAAAGCTGAACGGAGCAGTTCAATCGCCTCCTCCAAATCACATATTGAAGCCTGTTTCCGGAACCTCCTCCTCAGGAGTTGTGCGAGATTGTTGAGATATAAAACACGGTCGGAATGGCCCAGTGGAAGAATTTCTAGCGCTGCACGACCAAGTGTGACAGCTTCTTCCAGGTCGGCAGCTACTCCCTGATTATCATATCTACTCGAAAGACAGATAGCAAGTTGGTGGAGTGACGAAGACCGACGAGGATGTCCAGATGGGCGAAGTTCCAAAGCTGCACGATGTAACTTAATTGCAACCTCTAAGTCACTGATCCTAGCCTGTCTCACAAACCTCCTCCTGAGGTTGCAAGCGAGGTTGTAGAGAGATACACCGTGATCAGGATGCCCAGGCAGGTGGAGCTCTAGTGCATTGAGCCCAAGTTTGATGGCTTCCTCCAAGTCAGTCAGTACTCCCTGACTGTCATATCTATCCGAGAGACAGAGAGCAAGCTCGTGATATGAAAATGCCTGATGAAGATTTCCATAGGGATTTAATTCCAAAGCTGCGCGCAGCAGTTTAATCGCCTCCTCCAAATCACATATCGAAGCTTGTTTCTGGAAACTCCTCAGTAGATGGGCGAGACTGTTGAGGGATATGACGCGATCGGGATGTCCTCGCGGGCGAAGCTCAAGTGCTGCACGTCCTAGCGTGATAGCTTCTTCCAAGTCGGCAACTGCCCCCTGATTTTCATATCTATTCCAGAGACAGAGAGAAAGTTGATGGAGCGATGAAGACCGATGAGGGTGTCCAGAGGGTTGTAGTTCCAAAGTTGTACGAAGCAGTTCAATAGCCTCTTCCAAGTCGGCGACTGCAGCCTGTTTCATGAACCTCGTCCTGAGGTCGCACCCAAGATTGTGGAGAGATACACAACGATCGCGATGTCCTGGTGGACAGAGCTCTAGAGCTGCACGTCCAAACGTGATGGCTTCTTCCAAGTCGCCAACTACCCCTTGATTCTCGTATCTATTCGAAAGACAGACGGCAAGATTGCTGAGAGACAAGGACCGATCATCATCCCTGACTGGTTGGAGTTCCAAAGCATCGCGGAGTAAAGTGATCACTTCGTCCAAGTTGTCGATTCTCCCGTCTGCTTTAAATCTGCCATAAAGGGCGTCCACCAGGTCGGTGAGCGCATCAAACCAGCCACCTTGCCCGGGAGGAAAGCGTTCCAATTCTAGTCGCTTTTTGGAGATGTCGTTACTCGAATCCATGGGATGCTATTGCACTGGCCAAAGAGGTTCACGGCGGAAATGGTTGTGCCTTCAGGCTAGGTTCGGTAATCGGTTGGAATATGACAAGAATAGTATAATCATATGTTATCCTTGGAAACGACAAAAAAACAGGGTCAGAAATCTCGAGTGTCAGAATGCTACTCAAATCGGGCCAATTAAGCAGCGTAAAAGAACCCACAGGTAAAGCCACCGTGATAGCGCAGGCAATTTGCGGTGAGAACGAAGCGCGGATAAAACTATATCGAGGTCAACGCATATAACGCAACGATGGACTCGTAGGGACCCCACCGATAGATCCGAAAAGTGCAAGTGGGTCGGAGGGGCAGGAGAAAATTAGGCTATGCGCTGCTGGAGTAAATCACCCAGATTGAAAAGAAGGGAGGAGCTCAGCAGTAGCCCAACGGCTGGTGGACGTCGGTAGGAGAGACAGAACACAGGATGCTGTGGTCCTCCCAAAAAGCAGAATCGCCACCCATGCCCCACCCTGCCAGTCAGTCAGATAAGCTACAGCTTCTTAGTCAGTTCCCCGGAATGACTCAAGCAAGCCACTGCTATCGACCGACCAACCCGTTGACGTAGGCCTTGATACTGCTTGAGCCGAATTCCTAATCTTTGCACCACTGGCAAGTTGGTGAAGTTCATGGTTGCTGACTGCTGTTGCTTGCGGCCAAGTTCGTAACACTTCATAAAATGCACTACATATACCTAACTTATGAAATGTGTCCTAACTCTTGAGTTTAAGAGAAAATATTGTAGTCTCCGCATGGTAACTGAGTTGGCCGCCGGCATCTACACCGAGTTGGGCCATTCGACGCTGGGCTGCTGGCCCAAGATGAACCTTAGCGTGCACCGCCACGTTAGTACTCGTTGGCACCCTACTCACCGCCCATAGTTCTACGTGCTAAAAACTTGGCAGCTCAAGGAGGTTCTCCGTCTTCCCGCTGATGGAGCACTGCGAATGAGGCCCGTATCGTCGCTCACATCGAGGTTGCCTACCAGACGACAATGACCCCTTCAAGTCCTATTGAGAAGCTAGCAGCAATTCTTAGTTGCTCACTCGCCAACGCTGGGGAGAGATCATCTGAGAGAGCCTACAAAGTGTCATTGCGATTTTATTCGGCACATCCCAGCCTTTCGAGAAGTACCATACTAGCTTATTTACTGAACTGAGATGGTTTCGCAGGCTGGTGTCGCCAATGCAGATACCCAGGTCATGAAACCTCTCCCCAGCACGGACATTCTTGGCCATGTAGAGACTTTCATGGACGGACGTGCTGACTTTTTGCTATAGAGAGGGTCATAACCCAGGAAATATTTCACTCGCCATGACGTCTGCGGAAAAGATGACACGACCAGCAACAAACTCAGATCGTCGTTCGGGAAGCACGTAAGCCTTACTATCAATGGTGTATACGTTGCCACGGTCTTCCTGGTTGTGGAGCTATTCAACCTTTTGCTCCCAGGGGATGCTCTTGCAGATATCTTGAGGACGGATGGGCAGATCGGTATGATTCTTTTTTCCCGTGTTAACTCTTGTGTCCCCTAGCCTCACGGGCCTGCAGCGTATGTCATTGCTGCCGTCGTAGTGGATTTGGCCCTGGCCATCTCGTTCCTTGCCATGATCTACTCATATCGCTTGGAATGATATCGTCCTCATTCCCGCTCTTCCTTGTTAATGATTCACTTCTTATCTGCCTTCCATAGTAGCGCCAAACTCGATACATCTACCCCAACCTCATCTCGGTGAGTCATGGTCAATTGATGGAATTGATAGACATCGACATATCCTCTTCACAGAGTTATGACACAGCTCATGACGGTGTGGCAAGAGCTGGATTTGATTGTTGTGCTGAAGGTTTGGACAGCTACAATATCCATGCGGAGTCACGATGCCCCACCAGAGCCAATTGATCTGTCTCTCATCCCGTTACCCGTTACCCTTTTCTCCTGTGCGAACATCTTCCCTGACATTCTCTGCCGGACCTGGTTCTTCACACAGTCCTACGTCGCTCGATATACAGCCAGTACAAAATGCCCTCATGATGGCTAGAGAGAATCTAGCACAAAAAGAAAATGCACTGGCTCAGTTGCGAACGGAGGTCGAAGATCTGCAACGACAAATACCCAATCCTAGTCCACCATAGGACAGGGAGGTATGATATTTGGATTGTGAACATGCTTCCTTCCTTTGCTATTCATTTGCTCTCGTGATCATCTATCCGTTATTCCCTTGTGTATTCTGTTACCCTATGCATGTGTTTGTCTTGCCTGTCTGTTTGCGTATCGGTGTCAATGTACCATATCCAGCTCGCGGTGACAGTATCTAGTGTCCTCCACCCCCCTCCCTGGCACACAGGGACAACTCAACAAGGGCAGGCCCTCGGCGGTTATACACCGACATTATTGAAAGTGCGCAGGCATTGCATGGACATTTTCCGTCAGTTTCATGGATTCAACTCAGCTCTTTCTCTTTAGAGACCAAAAGATCTGAGAAATGATGCCGTGGGACCCCCCCATTCTTGTAACGGTGCCGGCCTTGAAAGCCACTGGCAAAGACGATATATATTATTCAACCAACGCACCACGACATGAAGATAGCAACGGATTTACAGTCAATAGTATATACCGGGCCGAGCACGGACTATCCCAGTGAGAAAAGAGAATCAGGACCCCTGATTCCGCCTCCAGGATGAAGAGCTAAGACCGCCAATAACGTCAATGACCAGTAATGCTATGCCCGCTCCTACGAGGCCAGTGACGTACAGATACCAAGCATAGTCGATATTGTACTTACCCTTGACATCGTCGATGAAGATCAACTCGTCCTTCGTTCGCCTCTCCTGCTCCGAGTACATGGACCCTTCGCCAGAATAGGCGCTCTCTAGAGCAGAGTGGCGGTGCGGGATTTCCAATGAAGGCATTTCGAGTTCATCCACAGATCTATGGTTGAATATGAAGCAGAGAGCACGACGGAAGCAGCACCTTCGAGATGGAGAAGTCCAGCTTCCAGACACAACTGCCCTAGTCCAGCGGCACCATCGGCGCTGGAAAATGAATTGATGCTAATGTGGATCCTCACAGCCGCACACTTCCGTGCATTAGAGCGATGCGCGATTATCAATCGTTCAAAGAATACGCGTTCGGAGACTTTGTTGTCTAGACTTGCGTTGATCGTATCGTTCTGTCGTGGTAGTTGGAGGACCCATATAGACGATAGGACCAACGTTCGAGTAGCCATAGGTCGTGCGGGTCAGCAACGCCATCCCCATACCCACTTTCTCTGTCCGGGTGGATATCGTCGGGGACGCATATCCCCAGTGGGGAGCCCCAAACCTAGTATGGTTGAGGTGGTCTGTTTGTTCGCGTAACACGAATAGGGACGATCGTCGTTGATCCAGTTGAAGCTTTTGCGATTGGGGCCGGACAGCTCATCGCTGCGGGTTTAAGAGCCGGAGATTCAATCGAGATCAGAAGGTTCGTAGAGAAAGAGAGACTCAAATGAGTAAGGGAGACGCGAAGGTGTTCACGTCGGTAGGTATTGGGTAGCAGGATGTTGCTAATAAGGTGTATGTGGCACCCATGACGAAGAATTCTGGGAGTGCGACAGTTGTGGAGGATTTTCATGTGTGAAAGGTATTTGGGATTCGCTTTACTAGGGATTAATCAACTGTGTGGTCTTGGTATTACCGGGATGATATTCAGCGCTGGGACCAACAGCACGCTTCTTGTACTACACGGATACAAAGGTGCCGGTGAGCTCCCTTCTAGTGAGTGACCAGACGAGACTCGTCGGATTTCTGTGGTGATGCGACGAGTCCGAACTCTCAGCAAGGCGTCACCGACACACCGGGAAGGTTCATTGGTGGCACAGGATCTCCCAGATTCAAGGCCTCATTCACCCGCAGTGCAGGCCACTGATGGGCATGATATCCGGGGGATCATGATTGGTGGGTGGAGCGACGACCTATGTGCGTAGGACAAAAAGCAACACCGTCCCATCTTGCTCCGTCGCGTATCTTCTGCGTATCAAGCAGCCCATGATCCAGTTAGCCTATCCATGCAGAAAGCCATCTGTCTTACATGCCATAGATCATAAGTCGGCGTGCGATACACCAAACCAACGCCACCATAGCATGACATAGCTCTCTGATTAAGCCGGGATGCACCTCCACAGTCCGCATGCACGATCACCGAAGCCGAAGCGTGATACGTCTGTACAAGATCGCCCGGCTGTGCCAGAAGACCATGGTAACGTATACACCGTGTTGAGAGCCCTCGTCGAGTAGTGTAGTGACCTCTAAAAGCAAGAGGCTTGGCAGCGAAATGGACTATGGTACTACAGTGTGACAAACCACTGCACTAAAAACTCCTCGTCAACCTCGTCGCCCCACACAGCGTAGAGCCCGTTGCAACACGTTGCAGCGTGTAATAGAGTACAATAGAACCCCGTAGCACCCACCACGGTCATCGAGTCATAGTGGGAAACAGTCAACCCACAGCAATGACGCAGCCAGGGCGCCCACCCTCGAGAGCGGACCCTCAGGCGGCAACCCCGCAGAGCCAACCCGCTACTCAAAACCCAGCCCGCCCTACCACCAGAAGCAGTACACTACCAATAACGGAGATAATAAACAACGCAGGTGAAGAAATACGTAGTGCGGTAGCAGGCAGAAAACTCCTCGACAAGTACCAGTACACCATCCCAGGTGATTCCATGACCCCCGAGCATATATCCTATGCGCTGTTTTATATCTCCCAGATGAAGGGCGTCACGCCATTGGTCCGTTCGGCAATTCGCTCAGCAGCGTTCCTGGTACAGGACGTATGTGCATCTACCACAGCACAGACCATCGCCAAGGAAGTAACCTCGAAACTGGAAACGTCAGTAATTGCAGCCATGTCCCCCCAGATTGCCAAGGTTCTATCAGCGGCGGATACACTTGACAAGTTGAACGAAAGGTTAGAATCCAGCACCGAGAAGCTTGCGAGGAATACAGAGTGCGTAACCCCCCAGATGGATGTTACTGACCGTGAATCTATAGACACGCAACTCCAAACGCTGGTAACCGATACCCTGACCATAAAGGACGCAATAGATGATCTGAAATCAATGAGAAAGGCAACACAAGTCCCAGCAAATACACCATACCGCGAAGCCTTGCTCTCCCAGCATAGCAGCACCCCGGTACCCTGTCAGCAACCTGCAGCCAATGTCGCCAGGGCTCACTCTGCCATCAAGGAGCGCCAAATCCTGATTGACCCTGATGCTGACCACCCACAGATAAACATCAACACGACGAAAGAAGACATGATCAACATGCTCAAGCAGGCACTCGCAGTTGTAGAAACAATTGACAGCCCACCAATCCAAATCAAGTCGATCACTCGTCTCCGCAATCAGGGAATCATCGTAGAACTCAACAGCCGAGAAGCCGCATTGTGGGTGAAAAACCCCCTGAACAAGCTAATAATCCTAGAGCAACTCGGCGGCAAAATTAGGATCAAAGACAGGATATTTAATATAGTAGTCCCCTTCCTACCGATCTCTACTGACATCACAGATTCGGCCACACTTCGGCTTATCGAACATGAAAATGACATCCCCGACAATGCAATTGCCCAAGCACGATGGATCAAGGACCCTGCCAAGCGAGATGGTAGACAGAGAGTGGCACACGCGCTGATATCGCTAAACTCCCCTGAAGCGGCCAACAAGCTGCTGAGAGACGGTCTATACATAAACATGGACCGGCTGCGTCCGCATAAGGACAAGAAGGAACCGATAAGATGTCTCAAATGCCAGCGTCTCGGGCACATGGCAAAGGACTGCCTGCAAGAGTCAGACACATGCAGCACCTGTGCGGGCAACCACCGCATTGCTCAATGCAGCTCCCCTCTCACCCTCTTCTGCGTAAATTGCCAGGCTGACACCCACTCCAGCGCCGACAGAAACTGTCCAGAATTCATCAAACGACGCGCTGCAATGGATGAAAGAACGCCAGAAAACAACATGCCGTATTTCCCGACAGATGAAGAATGGACCCAGGCCTTGGCTCCCCCAAGGATCATGACTCCGCTGGTTCAAACCAGACTGCCCGCATCCTCCCACGACCAACCAAGAACAAATGCGCAGCGCAACTTACGCCAAACAACGATCGGAGAAGCAATGACAATCAGGCACACGGCACCAGGGAGAGGCCAAGGTAGGAGGGTCCACCGGGGCCGCGGGGGACCACCGGTCTACAGCAACAGAGAAGGCCCCCCCCCCCGACTAACCGACTTCCCCCCCGGCACCCTACCAGCCCCCTGCGATCACCCCCGTCTATAGGGCAAACGATGAAGCCCAGTCAGAAGAGCCTCCCCCCCCTGCCAACTTAAACCATGAATGAACAAGCCACAAGAGAAACTCTTCCGACAAGATTACGGATATGGCAACAGAACCTTAATAATTCCAATACTGCACTGTTTTCACTCATTAATAGCTCACTAGCAGATGAATGGGACGTCATTGCCCTACAAGAACCTCCAATAGACAAGATAGGAAATACGAAGGCCAACTCCAGGTGGAGAGTAGTATATCCAACGCACAAACTGGCGAAGGGAGAAAAGCCAAGAGCGGTAACTTTTGTAAATACGCGAATAAGCACTAACTCCTGGGAACAGGTACAATTCCCCTCGGCAGACCTAGTGGTAACGAGGTTCAGAACGACAGGAGGAACCTGCACGGTGTTCAATATCTACAACGACTGCACCCATGACCGTACGATCGATGCGATGGAAAGGTACCTGGCAGCGAACATCGACACGGTAACGCCAACGGCAGAGGATCATTTGATCTGGCTGGGTGACTTCAACAGACACCACCCTCTATGGGATGAAGAGCGCAACAACCACTTGTTCACCACGAGCGCCTTGGAGGCCTCACAAAAGGTGCTGAACCTGGTGGCCGATTATGGACTAACGCAGTTGCTGCCGAAGGACGTCCCGATGCTGCAAGCGTCAAGCACGGGGAACTGGACACGACCAGACAATGTATTTGGCACCGAGGTGACGGCGGAAAGACTAGTGTTGTGCGAAGCCAGCCCCAAGAACCGTGGGCCAAACACAGACCACCTGCCAATTCTCACGCAGATCGACCTCACCCTCGCTGAATCAGCCCCTAGGCCAAGCCTAAACTACAGGGAGGTTGATTGGACGAAGTTCAAAAGGAAGCTCAAAGAAGAACTTGACGCGATAGGCCCGCCAAGGATACTGGCAAGTGAAACAGAGTTCCAGACCACAGCTCGCAAGGTCGACGGCGCATTGAGACGCACGGTAGAATCTGAGGTCCCCAGAACGCGACCCCACCCACATAAGAAAAGATGGTGGAACAGGGACCTAACGAAGCTACGCAATGAACTCAAAACGCTAAGTAAAGCCTCCCATGCATTCAGAGCACTCCCAGATCACCCAAGTCACAGCGCACGCAGGGCCAAGGCGAAGGAATACGACAAGGCAATGTGCAAGGCTAAAAAGGAACATTGGACGGACTGGCTCGAGGAAATAGACAACTTCGACCTGTGGACGGCTAACAGTTACATTTCCAACCCCACAGGCGACGGCGGCAAGACCAGAATACCAACGCTACAAAAGAAGGACAGCGAAGGTAACACGGTAACAGCAGCCACCAACGAAGACAAGAGCCACATGCTGGCACAAACGCTATTCCCCCCACCGCCGCTGCAGACGTCGGTACCAGAGAACCAAACGTACCCGGAACAGGCCTCCAAGTGGTTCCAGATCACAGAAGAGCAGCTACAACGCGCAGTCAACAAGCTCAGCCCGTACAAAGCACCAGGCCCTGACGGGATAATGAACATAGTATTCCAACGTTGTCCCATGCTCCTAGAATACTTACTCCCAATTTTTAACGCAGTGTTCACATTCCAAACGTACTACGAACCGTGGAGGGAATCCACTACCGTAATCCTCCGAAAGCCGGGTAAAGCAGACTACGCCACGCCGAAAGCATACCGTCCCATCGCGCTTCTCAACACCACGGCCAAACTGCTGTCATCCGTCGTAGCTGACAGAACGTCTTTCATTCTTGAAGCCCACAATCTCCTGCCGCCCACTCACTTTGGAGGCAGACCCGGACGCTCGACTGAGGACTCGCTGTTGCTCCTGGAAAACACCGTCCGTCATGCGTGGCGCCAGCACAAAGTCGTCTCGGCGCTATTCCTAGACATTGAAGGTGCCTTTCCAAATGCGGTCACAGACTGCCTACTCCACAACATGAAAATGAGGCGGCTCCCCAAGGAAATAGTCAGCTACACGAGCAGGCTGCTAAATGGTAGAAGGACCAAGTTGCGATTCGATGACTACGAATCGGGATGGATTCCAATCCGTAATGGCATTGGTCAGGGTGACCCGCTGTCCATGATCCTATACGTGATTTACAGCTCCGACCTAGTAGAGACTGCAAAAGGTAAAGACGAACTGACACTAGCATTTGTAGATGACACGGCGTTCATCGCGATAGGGAAAACGTTCCAGGATACCCATACGACACTAGCTAGTATGATGGAGAGGGAAGGAGGAGCGTACGAGTGGTCACACAAGCATAACTCCCTATTCGAAACGAGTAAATTTGCACTAATGGATTTTACCCGCAGCAGATCAAAAGAAAGACCTGAAATGTCCATGAGAGGAGCGAACATCAAGCCTACCCCGAACCATCGCTTCCTCGGCATAATCCTCGACCAGGAGCTCAAATGGAAAGCACACGCAGCGTATGCAGTAGCAAAGGGAGCCAAGCATGCAATCATGCTACGCAGACTTTCGTCAACAACCTGGGGTATCCCACTCAAGCTCATGCGCCAGATATACCTAACGGCAGTCGTCCCCAAGATCACCTATGGAGCAAGTGTCTGGTGCCAGCCGGTCTACTCACCAGATCACCAAAAGACGAGAAGAGGATCACAGGGTATTGCCAAGAAGATCACGACAGTACAACGCGCAGCAGCCATTGCGGCTACAGGGGCGATGCGTACCACCCCCACTGACTCACTCTTCGCACACGCCTTCCTCCCCCCAGTAACTATTCTCCTGCAGAAAACGCTATATAGCTCAGCGCTACGACTGGCATCTCTGCCACCAAGGCACCCTCTTCACCCGCTGTTGCGAAGAGCAGCCAGGAGAAACGTACGGAGGCATCGATCAGCACTCCACAAGTTAACACACGACCTGAAGGTCGAACCTGACAACATAGAAGTAATTCAACCATGCCCAGTACCTCCCAGCGCCTCCCCCCTCCACAATATCTCAATAGCAGCAAGCAAGGACGATGCCATCACGGCGCAGTCGGAACTAAACGACCGCACACAGATCTTTACGGACGGCTCCAGTAACAACGGGCGGGTCGGGGCAGCTGCGGTGCTTTATGTTGACGCTACGCACATTGCAACCCTACGCTACCACCTGGGAACTGACTCAACCCACACAGTTTTCGAAGCTGAAGCGACAGCGCTAGTGCTAGCAGCCCATTTACTCGCAACGCGAGACGAAGTAACATTCCCAGCATCAATACTAGCCGACAACCAGGCAGCAATCAGAGCGAGCGAGCGTCCTTCGTCCAAACCAGGACACCACCTGCTCCTAGCATTCAGGTCAAAGCTACGTAAAGTCGTCAAAGAGTCCAAACTATCAAGAGAAGACATCACAGTACGATGGATAGCGGGTCACAGAGAAGTAGAGGGGAACGAACTAGCTGACAAGGAAGCGAAAACAGCAGCCGAAGGAACAGAAAGATTGAGTTCCAAACTTAATCTTCCACCAAAGCTACGCTCACCCCTACCTCACAGCGTATCGGCAATGAAGCAACAACACAATGCCCGACTAGCGGCCACGTGGAGGAGGGAATGGAAGAAGTCACCAAGATACCCCCGTACCTCCAGAGTCGACCCCAATCTCCCGTCCAAGTCGTTTCTCAAGCTAGCTGGTTCGTTACGCAAGAAACAAGCAGGCATCTACATCCAGTTCCGCACCAACCACGTCCTGCTCAACCAGCACCTACATCGGATCAACAGAAGCGACACACCGATGTGTCTCCAATGCGGGGAGACTGTGCAAGAAAACGTCCACCACTTTCTCTTTCAATGCCCAAGGTATGACAGAGCACGGCACACCCTGTATCTCACACTTGGCAGAGCGGCTACCTCCATCAACTATCTTCTTGCCAGCCCAAACGCGCAAGCCCACCTGTTGAGATACATCAATGCCACAAAAAGATTGAAGGACACATTCGGTGAAGTACCAACGTTACCACTTCAGCACTAGTGACACGTAGCGCAGATATGCAAAAGCACCAAGTATACCCCCGGCTACAAGCTGATAGCCAATACCCCACTAAGCAAGAGGGTACCTCAAGATGCAACGCAAGCGCGCAAACGCCGAACACCGACTCCAAGCACAACCCATCAAGGAACCAACTACAAGAACGGGCAGAAACGCAGATATCAAGTCTGAGTGTCTCGAATTGGAGTAGGAGCAAAGCGCGAAAGCAGAGCGGCTTGTCACTATAACAGCACCAAACGTCCTCACGGACGGCCGGTATATTGTAATCAGATCATGATCCGTCTATGGAAGCTTCAAACCAACTCTACCGTTAAAGGTGGTGTGTCTAAAACGGCCGGCGGGAACGGCGGACTGTCGGAGAGCTCAGGCTCTGCCGAACAGGGCATTCACACACTGGTAGAGTTCGGGCGGGCCACAGGGGACCCGGTTGATAGAAGGATGTTTATGATAGACTAGTGCAACATAGGGCGCACATGCCCTCACGCACTTAAATACAGACCCAAAAAAAAAAAAAAAAAAAAAAAAAAACCACTGCACTACCGCAATACTGCGTGACGACTCAACTACTGTACTACCGTATTACCGTGTGATGAACTACTGCAATGTCCGGTGTCCTCCTTCTGCACTTCCGCCATACCGCCGAAAAACTTCCCAAATTCTGCCGAGCCGAAGCGCGATTGTCCGGCTTTCCATATGAGAGAGGGTGCGTATGGTATGAGCATTTGTAGAGCAGGGTACTCCATGATGGGGTTGTACATCTGAATGAAAACGTCTACAAGATAAGGAAATTGCAATTTGCTCAACTAGCGAATGGTAGTGTGCAAATTCGGATGGCTGCGGGGGTTACTAATGTGGAGGCTATGCCAGCGGTTCGTGCTCGGATGGAGATAGGGTAGCAATTCACAAATAGTAGAATGGTCTGCTTCACCTGTGATAATGACATCGAGAAGCACTCCTTGATTCCTCTTTAGCTGTAACAGCAATGTAAGTTTGCCTTGTCGTGATGTCAGGCAGATGTCACACCAGAGAGTGGGTCAGGATTACGTTCCTCCAATGTCGCGAGCGCGGCGAGACGCTAGCCAGGTTTCTCCTCTGATGACCAATCATAGCGGATTCATTTGTATTTGACCCCTCGTATTCACGGCGAAGTATCGTAAAGCCGAATATCAGCACGAGAGGCTCGACAGGAAGACGGTGAATAGCGAGGTCCCGCTTCTTGAAAAGTGTTGATCTGGGCTTTGTCGGCTCTGCGGGCAGCCAACATCTGGTGGAGATGGTTCAGCCCCATGCCTTCCAGTAGTGCTAGCAGGACCTGGGAAACTCCCCTATATGTTCGGCCCACCCAACCCCTTGGTTGGGACCTCAAATCCGCAATAATTTGGGAGACAAATCCGCAATTTGGGCCGAACATGTCACACGTCACAGTATGACTAATCGTGTCACATATTACTAAGCACGCTAAAATGTCGAGAATATCTAGCTACTTGCACGCCATTTTGCCCCGAGGTATATGAATAGTAGGATCTGGACGGCAGGACGAGAACATGTATACCAATGTTTTGCACCCTCCTGCTCTAGCTGCAATGTCTGTGAATGCGGGGCCATAAATGGTTTCCCCCTGAGATGGTATACAATCTGGGGTGCGGGTAAGTGTCTGTAATTCACACCTACACCCTGGGCAGACACGAGAAATGAATGTTGGCACTACTTCCCCGACATCACTAGATTTGACATCCAAAAGGCTCCTGTCTGTGTGAAGGCAATAGACAGTTAATATGTTGGAAACAGTTGATTTGAAAATGATCCTCACTGGCCCATGGTGCCAATGGCAAATACATCCACAATGAGATACATAAATGACAAGTTCGCAGAATTTGAGCTTGATGGGACAGAGTTATGATGGCCACCTATGGAGAGGCCCCTCTTGTACATATTGAGTACTTCACCAATGGAGAGTTGTTGTGACATGCATACAATCACAAAGCTCCCTACTGCTAATGGATAGATGAGAGAAATATCCTTGGTTTCGAGGTTGTGGGGCTCCAAGGAACAGGAGCTTAGAATTTCGAAATAGACTATCAACTGTCAGTGATATACCATTGCATTTGATGGCATCTTTGAATCAAGTGGGAATGGCTGCCAATGTTCTCTTACTTTGCGAGACTCCATCAGTAATTTTACAAGCATCTTATTTGAGCTTATTTGTCTTGGCAAACTAAAACCCATCCATAATTCACCTCCTATGGCTTGGCTAGTTAAGTGAACAATTCAGGATGCATCATTGTGCATGTTTTTGCCAGAGCAGGGTATAGTAATAACCCTCATGTTAATATTTGTGATGTGGTGTAAGTTGAGCAAGCCAGATAAGCTGGAGGAAGTGCAAGTAAGCTTATATAAGACTCTTGTAAAATTTCTGATGTCCTCTTGAGTGCCCAGTGACTGATGAGTAACACAGACATGATGTGATACTTCCTGATGGGACATTCATGAATCCATGTTGTTGAGCTGGGTGCAACTAAGTGAAATTGAAAAATTGCATAAAGCCCTTCAATGTGTCTGCTGGAATGAACTTTGGTATGGGACTGCCATTGTTGTCAAGCCAGCAACATGTGATTGATGAATAGCTATGGACAAGGGCATTACATACATACATCCCACAATGTGGAACTGTATCCTAGTGTTTGTGCTGCATACTGAAACAACCAGGCCTTACATGACAGTGGTGTGATGACTAGTTCCTGCTCATTATTCAATTCACTGCATGCATCTCTCAAACTGCCCTAGTGTGTTTGTGGGTGATCTCTGGGTTGCTAAGTCCTGTGGTTGTTGGTACTGGTCTGCTTGAAGTCTGCAATCTGGGGCTGAACATCAGGCTTTTTTGCAAAATTTTCCCCCCAAATCCACAATTTTGGGCCAAAGATTTTGTCAATTTTGAGCCTCAAATCCGCAATTTTTGGGCTGAACATATAGGGGAGTTTCCCAGGTCCTGTGCTAGCTTAGCATGTGCTTGACTGACTTCATCCATCTCGGGATCACAGTGCCATGCCTATCATTTCTACTTCAGCAAGGCATGAATAACATGAGATTTGCTGGTTTGGAGAAGTCTGGAAATATGGTAGAATCAGTGCACAAAGAATGATTTCCAGTATCCAGCCTACCTGCAGACAAAGGAGTCATACCTTGTCTCAGTTACTGTGGACAGTATGAAGAGGGGAAGGACACCATCCCCTAGTTTCGCAACCCTCCCTTCTGCAGGTGACTTCCAAATATGACCAGAGCCTTGCAGTGCGGGTTGGGCAGCCCGGTGTCTTCCCACTGCTTGTGGAGCTCTACACAGCAAGGTAAAACTCTCATCCACAGTTTAACCATAAATTATTGTACTCAGAATATTCTGAACTTGAGCCACTGGTTAAAAAGGGCACGAGATACACTGGATGAAACATATCAGAACTGTACAACAACTCAGTCATGCATGCATAGTGGCAAACGTCTGTGGCATTACCTGTACAACAACTATGGTAATGCATGAGCTCGTGTGCTAGTGTACAAAGGGAAGAAACATTATGCCTACCTCAGTCATGCGTGTGTAGCAGCAAATGTCTGAGGCAGCTTTTACTACCGTACAGGACTAAATATGCTAAGTAAACACAAGAGTGTGACATGGGTGTTGAACCTGGTGTCATACAACAAGGTGGTCCCTAGCAAGGGACCTTCACAACTGTTATGAGTATGAAGTAAGACATTTAGAACAAAAGGAGATAATTTCTCCACACTGAACAGTAGCCTGCAAGTGGTGAAAAACAAGGTACTGTGGTATTGTGTACCTGCAAATGGAAAGTAATTCTCACAATAAAAGAAAGGCAGCGTTAATTGACAAATGAAGACTATGAACGACTTGCCAAATTCTAACACTCCCCCTCAAGTTGGACATAGGCCAAGTTCAATGGCAAAATGTTTCACTTTTGGAGATGGTAGCACCTTCATTAGGGTATCAGCAATCATGTCGACAGTTGGGCAATATATGAGGTGAATCTTGCTGTTTTCCACAACCCAGTGGGTGAAATGGAAATGGATATTGATATGTTTGGTGCATGCGTGATACTGATGATCTCTGGTGAGTGTGATAGCAGACTGATTATCCAAGAACAACATGGTGGGTTCAGCAAGTGGTGTAAAGAGCTCTCTGATGAGTGACCAAAGCCATAAGGCTTCCTTGGCTGCATGTGTGGCTGCCACATACTCACTCTCAGTTGTTGAGAGCAAAATGATTTCCTGTCATTTAGAAGACCATGACACTGCCCCTCCATCAATTAGAAAAGTGTACCCAGAGACTGCCCTGCAATCTTCTGCCATGCTCCCATCTGTGTCGGCATATCCTGTTAATGCACTCGGTGCTCCCCCATACATGAGTCTCAGTGTTTTCATCCCAATCAGATAATGATAGATTCTTCTGACAGCTTCCCAGTGGGGAACTCCAGGATTTCCAGAGAATCGAGAAATGGTCATCATGGCATATGAGATATTGGGACAAGTGGCGAGGGAGGCATACATGAGTGAACTGACAGCTTCACGATATGGTACATGGCACATAGCATCATATTCAGCACCCATTGATGGCGATTGTCTGGAATGCAGCTTGGTGCTAGGTTCCATCAGGTTCGACATGGGTTTGAGTTTGTCAAAACTGAAACATCATATGATCGATTCGATGTAGGGATGTTGGCATAGGGAAATGGTACATTCATCTCGGTTTCTGGCTACCTCGATACTGAGTAGCCAGTGGAGCTCTCCCAGGTCAGTTATTTCAATGTACTTCCTAATGTTTTGTTTGAACTCTTCTATTTCACTCAGAGACATTGTGGTGATGGTGCAGTCGTCGACATGAACCACAATAATGGTAAGTCTGTTTGGGGAGCATTGTTTAAAATAGACAGCTTGGTTGACAGAGCACTGGGTGAAGCCCAGCTCATCAATGAGGATCTCCACCAATTTTTGGTACCAGTGATGGCCACTCTGCTTCAGTCCATACAAGGTTTTTCGAAGATGGCATACCTTGTTGGGGTGGTCGGTGGACTCAAAACCTGGGGGCTGGCACATGTAGATTACTTCATTGTCAGTGAGTGTCCCATTTAGATAGGTGCCTTTGATATCAATCTGATGGAGTTTGAGATTCGAGTGCACTGCCATGGCAAGGACAGTTTGAATGGATGTGAGCATTGTGACTGGAGTGAAGGTATCAAAGTAGTCAACACCTTCAACCTGCAAGAAACCTTGGGCAACGAGTCGTGCTTTGTACTGTACAACATTTCCTGCTGTGTCTTTCTTAGCATGGAACACCCATTTGGATCTGACGATGTTGGCACTGTGAGGTACATTGACAAGTTCCCAAGTTCCAGCTGCTTGTAGCATTGCTAACTCTTCTCTGATTCCAGCCTCCCATTGTGGCCAATCTGGACAGTGACGTGCCTTGGCCAATGAGGTTGGTTCTAGGGCCTTGGATTTGGAAGTGACCACTTCCATTGCCATGGCTAGGTTGATGACAGATAGGGCATCACCTGGGTCATCAACAATAGTCATAAGGTATGCTGCCCCAAGGTTGTTGCTATCTAGGGGGTCAGTGGCTGCTGGCAGTGGAACAGAGTTGGTGATGTTAGTTGGTAATTGAACACTGCAAGGTATGGTGGGTTGACTATGGTGACCGATGTTGCCCTGCCCTGAGAGGATGTCAGCAATGCATTGGCTGGGTTTTCGGATTTGTTTGGCTATGGGTGGTTCTTCTGGTGGTGGTTGGATGATAGGAGTGGGAGTAGTGGGTGCTGGTGGCATAGTGGTCATTGCAGGAGGGGGAGCAGGAGCCATTAGTATCCTGTTAGGTATGTGACTATTTTCTTCCTCCCCCTTGCAAGATAATGGCTCAGCTTGTGACAGGTCCCAGTACATGTTTCGTTCCACAGTCATGGATCATTTCTTGGGCCAGTAAACACGACATCCATTTGGGCTTTCGTCGTCCACACCCATCCAATGACCTTCAGCGATGCGTCCTCCTAGCTTGGTACCACCTTTGATATGTACCCAGACAAGCGAACCCCATATGTGTGCTCGACATAGGTCAGGCTTCTGTCCAGTGGCAGCCTCAAGAGGTGTTCTGCCCTCGAGTGCCTTGGTAGGCATCCTATTCTTCAACCAGACGGTGTGGCAAACAGCCTTGCCCCATAACACATGTGGTAAGCCACTCTCATGCAACATAGCCCTGACCTTTTCCAGCAGAGTGCAGTTGAGATGCTCAGTGATGCCATTGTGCTGCAGAGTGTCATGAATGGTGAGTTTCTGTTTGGTGCCAGCCACTTTGAGATACATAATGAATTCTCTTCCAAGATATTCACCACCTTGATCAGAGTGCAAAACCTTGACTATGGCATTATGGTGGGTGTGACACCAGGCCTTGAAGTCTTTATAGGTGGTAAAAGCTTCACTTTTCTGGCAAAGGAGATGCAGGTATGTGAGGCAAGTTTTATCATCTGTGAACATAATGTAGTAGTGCCTTCCTCCAAGCATTTCAACAGGGGCCAGTCCCCAAATATTGGTGTGTACTTCAGCAGCAAACTCCATGGCATGCTCACTGATACATTCCTTTGTGATAGGTTTTCTAGTGGCCTTCACATAAACACAGGCTTCGCAGAAGGTCAGTTTATCTTTTGACAGATCGAACTTCAGACCCAATACAAGCCTGTTTTCAGCCAGGCGATGAGCAACAGCTGGTGAGATGTGTCCCATTCTTTGATGAAGCTCTGTAATGGTGATGGTTTCAGTTGCAGCATTTGCTTTGTTATGTGTGCCAGTGTGTATAATGTGGTAGAGTCCTGCTTGGGTCTTAGGCACCTGTCCAATGACATTGTCAGCTGGGTTGCGAATGGTACAAGTCCCATCAGTGAAGGTGATGGAGTATCCTAGCTGGTCGAGACATCCAATGGACACTAGGGTGTAGCCCACCATGGGTGAATACAAGATTTCAGTGAGTCTTAGCTTGGTAACATTGCATCCATTTGGAACCTCAATAATCAGATCCCCAACTGCAGTAGCATTAAAGGATTGTTTGTTGGCAGCTGCGAACATTTTTGGTGGGATGCTGGTTAGGGACACAAACTGATCCTTATAGGGTGAGATGTGCTGTGTGGAGCCAGAGTCATAGAGCTCTGCAGTTGGAGCGGTGATCAATCCATTGTGAACGAGATTCGCCAGTTCTAAGGATGGTTCAGCAGGGTCATGAGAGGAAGTATCATCACCAGGAGGTAGGCTTTCTCCATTGTCTCCCACTTCACTAAACATATCCCCATCGCAAGGGATATATTTCAACCTTTCCTCGTTGTCGTTGTCGTTGTTGGAGACACTGAGCAGGTTGGGAATCTGGAGTTCTTCGAGATTATTCAGGGCAATTATGGAGAATGCTCCTTCCTCTTCAGGGTCAAAGGTAGCTGCATTAGCTGAGTCTCTCGTTGCATCATTATTAGTACTTTGACTTGCTGACTTATCAGGTTGTGGGCATTGATTTTTGAAGTGTTCTCTCGATCCATAGTTCCAGCATGGACCTTGCTGGCCAGTGCCCCTTGCAGAGTTTCCTCTGTGATGTCCATCCTTCCAGTTTCCTTGCCCCTGGCCAGAGAAACTTCCAGGGGTCATGGCTAAGGCTTCATTGCCATCATGAGCCTTCTGCTTAGCATGTGGATTACAAGTCTCTTTTCAACTGTGGTGCTCAGATTCTTTGATAATGAGCAAAATGAGGATGTCAGGGTCAATAGTCTGTGTGGGACTGTACAGGCGAGCGGTTGTGAGTTGCCTGGATGTGAAGCTGGCAAGGTATTTAGGGAGGGATTGGATAATAGTCGATCGATAATCCTTTTCTTCAATCTGTATGCTGATGGCAGCTAACTCATCTCTCTTTGTATGCAGATTGTCCAAGAATTGGCAGACATCGCCATTGACAGGACATTGCATGCTCAGGAACTTCATTCAAAGATCCATCTGAGCATAGGCTCCCTTTTCAGTATACTTGTGAACAATTTCATTCCACATAGCCATGATGGTTGTGAGGCTGCAGACTTGAAGAGCAGTGGAATCGGGGATTCATTGGGTAAGTAGATGCTTCGCCATGTTCTCGCTTTTCTGCCACTTGGCAAGCTCATCAGGATCTGGAGGTGACATGGTTTCAGTTCCATCAGCTGCGATGACAGTAGGGCCAATGGGGCACTTGGAGGTGCCATCAAAATGTGACCACAACTCCTTAGCTTCCACTGCAGTTTGGAAGCAAAGGGAGAAGATTGCCCAGTTCGCACGCTTGATGTCGAGCTTTGGGATGTTTCCCAGAAGGGTGTCAGTGGTGATAGGGATGGTGGTAGACATATGGATCAGAGCTTCAATGCAGTGGAATTTTTGAAATAAGGTGAGATGTTTCGTAGGCTATCTAGAGTGTGGGGCTCATAACACTGCAAGCATTTCATAATTTTTCTTCAGAAAACACACTGCAAGCATTTCACAATTTTTCTTGCCAAAATATGTTGAAAAAATGGAAAGAAGAGATACTCGTTTATTTGGGCTGTGTTCACATAAAAAATGCAAATATAATATTTTGTTTTCTTTGTCTTTTCTGTGCAAAAAAATGAATTGATGGTAGTGCTGATTAGCTTCTATGCTAATGGGTATTACCATCAATCAATGTTTTGTGGAAAGTCATGGAAAGAAAAGAAAATATTATTTTTGCCTTTTCTCTTTGAAAACAGCTGTCAAAAAAGAGTATCACTTTCTTCAATTTTTTCAGCATGTTTTCTGAAGAAAAATTGTGAAATACTTGCAGTGACATGCTGAAAAAATTGAAGAAAGTGATACTCTTTTTTGACAGGTGTTTTCAAAGAGAAAAGGCAAAAATAATCTTTTCTTTTCTTTGCATGACTTGCCACAAAACATTGATTGATGGTAATACCCATTAGTGTAGAAGCTAATCAGCACTACCATCAATTCATGTTTTTGCAAAGAAAAGACAAAGAAAACAAAATATTATATTTGCATTTTTTCTGTTAACACAGCCTAGATAAAAGGAATATCTCTTCTTTCAATTTTTTCAACATATTTTGGCATGAAAAACTGTGAAATGCTTGCAGTGTAACCTATCAGAACTGTACAACAACTCAGTCATGTGCATGTAGTGGCAAACATCTGTGGCATTACCTGTACAACAACTATGGTAATGCATGAGCTTGTGTGCCAGTGTATGAAGGGAAGAAACATTATGCCTACCTCAGTCATGTGCATGTAGCAGCAAACATCTGAGGTGGCTTTTACTACCATACAGGACTAAATACGCTAAGTAAACACAAGAGTGAGACACAGGTGTTGAACCCAGTGTCATACAACAAGGTGGTCCCTAGCGAGGGACCTTCACAACTGTTATGAGTATGAAGTAAGACATTTAGAACAAAAGGAGATAATTTCTCTGCACTGAACAGTAGCCTGCAAGTGGCAAAAAACAAGGTACTGTGGTATTGTGTACCCATGAACAGAAAGTAATTCTCATGATAAAAGAAAGGCAGCATTAATTGACAAATGAAGACTATGAATGACTTGCCAAATTCTAACAAAACAAACTGTGCTTATTAGGATTGAGCAACTGTTGTCTGTTGCTGTAAGAAAAGTGGAACTCAAAAGTGGTGTTGCAAAACCTGGCAGATGAGCCAGTTGAAGATCTCTGTTCCAATGTGATTGAACCATAGGCTGAACAGAATGTTAACCCATGGTCAAACTGCCAATGCCTACAGTACTAATTCAAATCATCACTCAGTGACAGAATACCCTATCCACAGTTCAATTTAATGGTGGAGATATGGCTAAGATCATGGAAAAGAATTAGTCAAAAAAAATATTGCTGATATTAGAGTCACTGCCCTTGTCCTTTTATTCATATGATTATTTCACATTATGCTCATCAATATTACTGTAAGGAATGTAAACTGTTACAGTCTCCATGAAGAGGAATTGAAAAATTCTATCAAAGTCCAGAAGATACTCTATGTACAATCATTGCCTATTAGTCAGGTATTGTGTGAATAATATTGCATATATGGATTCTATTACCATGGCCATTTGGCTGTGTGCCCTGTGTGTAAGGGCTGGTTAGGACAGTGGTTGTAAGTGGTGTAGGGAGAGAGTACTCCCTAGTAGGATATTGAGTGGTAAGAGAGTGGTAGAGGGTTTGTTTGATTTTTCTAAGGGGCTTGATCCCTGTTTTGTACCTTGGGTTGGGACTTAGGTGCGAGGTGAGTGGCTGATTAGTAAGCAAAGTTGGACTTGGACTTGAGTTTGTAGTAGTTAAAAAAACAATCACCACTATTGAGGCTGGAGAGCACAGGCAGGTGTGACCAGCCTGTGGCAGTCTTTTCTGTTTCTGCCTTTGAGAGTGAAGTCAGGACAGCTCTAGGGGAGCCCTGGAGTGGTGGGGATTGAGGAGTTATTGTTGGGTTTTACAGCTGAGTGTTTTCTGTCATTTTCTTTTATTTTCTCTACTAGTTCCTCTCTTCAGCAGGGTCCCTACTGGTCAAACTACCCTTCAGACCCATTTTCCCTTCCATTTCTTAGCAATCTCTACAGCAGTGTCAACAATTTACATCTGAGAGGTTGTACCCAGGTTGAATCAGAATGACAACTTGGATGAAAGAATTATTATTCATTGGATATCTATTGGCTATACATCTGACCAAACCAGTGCCATCCTAAAACACACTCCATTGTTGTCATATCTTCACAATTTGTAGCAGCCTGGCATGTTATCCCAAAGTCATTTCATTCAGTATTTAACTTATAAGTCCCACTTAAAAAGGGTTGGTTAACCCTCAGGACATTTGCCTTTCCTTGCCATGTAGATCTTTTGCTGTTGTCCTCAGACATCCTATGGCTGCAGTTACTTCCAGTGCACAGGGAGGCATGTCACTCTCTGTTGGTATCACATAGAAGGTACCAGCATTCCATACAAAGAGCTCAAAGGTAGTTGAACATTCCATACCATAGTAGACTATTCTAGAATAATATTCTCACACAGTATAAATACCCGAGCCGATAGGGCGAGGGATAATAATCATTATCTTATCGATAACTCCCATGATTGAGCTCACACTCTACAGGTTATGAGGCCCAGCTTGCCACTATAAACAAATCCTCTATCAAATTATCACTATTATTGCTATCTAAACAAAACCTCATGTCACTATGACAGGAGTCACCAAAGACTTTGTTAACATAACAACAAGTACAAATAATGCTAGTGGAACTGGTAGTAGGGCACAGAACCTTGGCACTACATATCTCATCCTACAAAGTAGATACACTTAAAGATGGCAATTGGCATGCATGGAGAATTCAAATGCAGAAATTTCTATGCTTGCACAAAGTCTTTAAGTATGCTGAGGGGAGCTGTCTGAAGCTGGAGGATGACTCGAGCAACAGTGCCGAAATTGCAGTGTGGGAAGAAGAAGAACTTATTGCACAGACCCTCATATTAACAAATATTGATGACCAACAAATGGACCACATCATGCATGCCGAGACAGTGGCACAGATGTGGGAAAATTTGAAGATGGCTCATCAGACATGTGGTGTTCAAACCACTCTCATAGCAAAGAGAGAATTACTGAGCGCTAAATGTCCAGAGGGTGACAATATCATGATGCACATTAATAAACTCAAATGGATGCAGAATGACCTGTCAGCCATGGGGAAACCAGTCCCAGATGATGAGTTCAAAGATATGTATTCTATTATTAAATATGCTGGAGTCTTGGACAACATTTACCACATCATATACGGCAGGCCAGATAGCTGGGAAAGGAGTGGACTCAGTAACTGTTGAAGAACTTACCACAGTATTGGTGGACGAGTATAAGTGCAGGCAGGGCACACCACAAGAACAAATGTTATTTACTCAAAGGAAAGTAAATAACAAACAGAAAGAGCCTACAAAAGTCTGCAGTATCTGTGGATGCAATAACCATACTACTGACAAGTGCTGTCATAAGGGGAAACCCAAATGCAGTTACTGTCAAAAATTAGGTCACACAGAGGACAACTGCTGGAAAAAGCATGGCAGGCCACCTAAAAAGGCTAAACCCAGTGTAGGGAGAGTGTCCTCCCTAGTAGGATATTTCTTTTATTTTCTTGTTTTTGCTTATGTTTTCTTTTCCTATACTTTTGTTTCACTTTTACTTAGTATTTGCATGCATTGTGGCTTATGTAAGCCCACGTGAGCACTTAAGTGTACTGTACATACTTAGAACAATAACAGACGAGCTACCTCAGACAGAATAGCCGGAATTAAGATGACAGAGACTCAGAATAATATTTCTTCATCCCCAGACATTCTATAGACATTCTATTGAGTTTCTTCTGGATTTTGGGCATGTCTTCAATCTTTTTCTCTCTCTTCCCTGACTCTGTACCAGGCATCACTAGCCTCCTGGGACAAATTCACCACTCTCTTCCCTCTAGGAGACTTTGACCTATTCCTAGGGTCCCTTCACTCTCTTCCTTACACTGGGCAGGCTAATTTTGCCTTGATCATGGAACTGCCTATGTGTGACATACAGGATGATGAGCAAGTGCTACTCACAGATGGGAAAAGGACATCTGATAGAAGTAGTATACATGATGCATTTACTGTATCATATGAAGGAATAGATGAACGTTGTAGAGATTGCTAAGAAATGGAAGGGAAAATGGGTCTGAAGGGTAGTTTGACCAGTAGGGACCCTGCTGAAGAGAGGAACTAGTAGAGAAAATAAAAGAAAATGACAGAAAACACTCAGCTGTAAAACCCAACAATAACTCCTCAATCCCCACCACTCTAGGGCTCCCCTAGAGCTGTCCTGACCTCACTCTCAAGGGCAGAAAACAGAAAAGACTGCCACAGGCTGGTCACACCTGCCTGTGCTCTCCAGCCTCAATAGTGGTGATTGTTGTCTAACTACTGTGGACTCGAGTCCAAGTCCAACCTCACTTACTAATCAGCCACTCGCTGTGAGACACTACTTCCTGGGAAGAGTGTACGGGGAAAATAGAGGGGGGCTGAAGGAACGAATTCCTAGGTCTGTCCCAAGGGGTGCTGAATGGGGAAAGGGATGCGCGAAAAGAGAAAGAGAATTGGTGGGGAAAATTCCATAGGAATAGGTTGATAACACTAGAACAGGCCACGGGCTTGTAGGCGTGGGGCTCTGTATGCTGTTTTTCCGATATTGAAGAAACGGGTAGACTCGATGATGACACTGGAGACACGGGGAAACTCGAAGGGCTTGACGCTAGGAACTCTCAGACTCTTCAGTCACTCAGAAAATGACTCTAAAGGGTGGATATTTTATTCTGATGCTCGGCCGGAATACTTATCGTGTACAGGAAGCGACTACAGGTACAGAAAATTTTTAGAAGGAGTGACAAATGAATAAAAGATGACACCTGTCAAATGTACAGTATGTACAACCCTGCATGTGCAAGTAAGTAGGGACCGTGTAGACGAATCATAGAAGGACAAGAAGGGAAACCGAAGCAGTACCAAAATCGACCAACCGGAATAAGTGAACTGTGGAAACACCTCTCTCGTGCGGGCAGCTTGGGACCTCAGAGGTGGGGCAGATCACAGGGGAAGCAGCAGTGGTGGCTGTGCAGTGGCTACAGTGGCGGCGACACGACAGGTGATGGGCGCTCGGAACCTGTACAGGGTTGGAGCGTGGCGCATTGTGATTGGCTGAACTGGACCCAGGCCTAGACTCTTAGCCCGAGTCTGTATGATCGGCTTTGGAACTTCAGGGAGAAGACGGTGAGGCGATCAGGGAGTCAGTGTGATGTGGAGCAGGTGATGAAATTCCTGTATGGGATTCTTTGAACATGAGGATGGGCAGGAAGGCACGAGGCAAGGCCAGAGAAACTCCTAGCTCGAGCAGGAACGGCTGTGAGTAGAGACGTCGTACACGGAATGTTACCTGTACGCTCAGAGGATTACCATTCCCTACATCACCTTGCATCTAAGTCCCAACCCAAGGTACAAAACAGGGATCAAGCCCCTTATAAATCAAACAAACCCTCAACCACTCTCTTACCACTCAATATCCTACTAGGGAGTACTCTCTCCCTACAATGTGTTGAATGGTACACATGGGTAGCCAACTCAGGGAGTATGGCACACAAAGCAAAAGATAAGATATTGTTTAGGGATATGATCCCTATACAAAAAGTGATCCAAGGCATCAGTGATCACAAGATTACAGTGTACAGAGTCAGGACAGTCATGCTACAGGCACAAATAGGTAACAAGACTTCTGTAATTACCTTGTGGAATGTACTGTATACCCCTGATGCTGTACATAACTTAATTTCATTAACACGCCTTGATAGAGAAGGCGGCTCCTCTGTTCCAGGGGAGGAGAAATGAAATTATACAATCAAAAACATAATCTATTTGCTATAGCTAATCTACATGATGGGATATACAAACTATGCATCTGCAGACATGAACCTGCAGAGCACACATACCAGGCAAGAACCTGGGACAAATGGCACTGGCGATTTGGACACATTGGAGTCAAAGGACTCCAACATCTCCAGAAAGAATGGTTAGTAGATGGACTTACTGTAATGCCATCTCCAATTGTCAATTGCCCAGCATGTATAGAGGCCAAGCAAACCAGGTTACCATTTCCAGAAAAGTCCACACCGAGGAATACAAAACCAGGAGAAATGATCCACACTGATGTATGGGGACCAGCTCGAATGGAAGCCCTAAGTGGGTGCTGTTACGCTAAGACCGAAGTCTGTAACGTAGGTCGAGCCCAAGTAGTCGTTCTACGATGCAACGATCATAACCTTCTGTCTGAAGGATTTGTCGTAGTTCTGAGTGAGAGCTGGGAAGCTCAAGTTCGAAGTTCTGAGGAACTAGCCAGTAGATTGGGCAGCTCTAGTCTGAGGGCCCACTCCAGACTAGAGGCGACTATATATAGTACAGAGGGAGAGGCCTCAAGGCGACCTCATGTAGCTAAGGGATAAAGGCCATTGGCCAGAGTCCTACATGTGTTGAACATGTGTAAAGAGAAGATAACGCTATTGGTCGAGCCACAGCACGAGTCAAAGGAACAAGAAAGAAGTGCATAGAACAAGATCAACAGGACCAAGCAGTCACAAAGGGAAAGAAAGTCTCATGCCAAGGCGTGAATCGTAACAGGTGCATGTGCTGGTACATATCATTTGTAGATGACACAAGCCGGTACTGTGAAGTTAGGTTTATGGTCAGTAAAGGGGAAGCATCAAATAAACTGAAGGAATACCTTACTTACCTCGAATGCCAACTTGGACACCACACAAAGGTTGTGCATGCCAACAATGGAAAAGAATATGTCAACAATGAACTACTTACCTGGTGCCGAGAGACCGGCATCGACCTCCAAGTCACTGCACCCTACTCACCAGTGCAAAACAGTGTTGCTGAATGTTTTAATTGAATGTTGGGAGAACTGGCTCATGCCATGAGGATTGCAGGAAACCTTCCTGCATTCCTCTGGCCTGAGGCAATCACCCATGTGGCCTATGTCCGAAACTGATCCCACACACGAGCATTGGTGGGAGCAATGCCATATGAAAAGTGGATGGGATGCTGTCCTGATGTCTCACACCTCCAAGAGTTTGGGTGTCCTATGTGGATAATGCACAAAGGCATCAGTACCAACAAACTGGATGCCAAGTCCATGCAACACACCTTCGTCAGCCTCTCAGATGGCCCACATGCTGTCCATTTTTATGATGCTGTAGGGAGAGTATCCTCTCCACTAAGTATTTTGTTTTATTTCATTGTTTTTACTTACTGGTCTGTTTTCTTTCTTTTTCTTTATCTTTTTACTTTGTGTTTGGACGCATTGTGGCTTACATAAGCCCATGCAAGTACTTCGAGCACCTGTACATACTTAAAAACAATAATAGATGTACCACCACAGATGAGATAGATGGAATTCTGAGCCTGAGGGCTCAGAATATTATTTCTCCTCCCTTGATGTTCTATAAAGGTTTTCTTGAGTCTCTCTTGGGTTTTAGGGTGCATTTCTGGTCTTTTTCTCCACTCTTTGACCTCTCTACCAGGCAACTCCAGCCTCCTGGGTCGAACTGAGACCCCTTCCAACTGGAGTCTACTCTAGATTCCTCCCACACTCCTTTATCATCCATCTTTACAATGCCCACATGAGATCCATCAAAACTTCACATAATTTTCAGTTTCTAAAAGATCCTGTCAGTTTGCCCAATGCTCCACCCACCTTGACAGATGGTATGCCACATGAGGGGGAGCCAGAGCCTGAGAGTGTGGCTGATAGAGATGCGCTGGATACTGAAAACAACAGAGAAGAAACTAAAAGAGATCAAGAAGGCATCAGTAAATGAAAATGGACAGATGATGAAAGAGATACTCACCAAAGGAAAAGCAAAAGACCCAAGGTAGTGAAGGACTACCAGGCACTTAACAATCCTATGCCAGAGTTGTCAGAAAATGAAGGTGACGACTCACCAGAATCATTCCAAGACCCTGATGAGGGAGGACTCAAAGATAGCCCTGCAGAACAAACAGTGTTAGTGTATGCAGCACTAAATGAAAATGGTGCCTTACCTGACAACCCAAGATCGCTGAAGGAGGCACGTGACTCACCCAAATGGTCAGAGTGGGAAAAAGCTGTCAAAGCAGAAATAGATCAGCTGCACTGAATGGGGATGTGGGAACTAACGGACTTACCAAAGGGTAGGATACCAGTGTCCAATAAATGGGTCCTCGTCCAGAAATACAGCAAAGAGGGAAAATTAGAAAAATACAAAGTGCGTCTAGTAGTGAGAGGGTACTCACAAATACCAGGGATGGACTATACAGATACCTTCTCACTGGTAGTGAGGCTGGAAACAATAAGGGCAATATTAGTGCTAGCCATTTCCCAGGACTGGGAAATACAACAGATGGACATAAAGGGGGCTTACCTAAACAGCATATTAAAAGAAGAGGTCTATATGAAACAACCCGAAGGTTTTGAAGATGGTACACAATGTGTGTGCCAGCTAATAAAAACATTGTATGGGTTGAAGCAATCTGGAAGAGAGTGGAACATTGAACTTAATAGACAGTTAGTGCAAGGTGGATTCAAGTGCCTATGGTCAGATCCCTGTGTGTATGTCTGGCAGACAGCAGAAGAAATAGAAATCATCACTGTATGGGTAGATGATCTATTACTGTTCACATTGCAACAGGGGCTTATGACATCACTAAAAGCACAACTATAGTCTATGTTCAAAGTTACTGACCTTGGAGACCCTAAGAAAATAGTTGGTATAGAAATCACATGAGACCAGGCCAAAGGAACTTTGTTCATAGGGCAAACACGGTACATTGATTCTATACTACAGGTGCAAGGGCTGGAAAGTGCAAACAGTGTAAAGACACCTGCAGACATGAAGGTTCAGATGTTCCCAGAAGAGGAATGGGGAGAAGTGACTAACCAAAATAAGTATGCTTCCCTGATTGGATCTTTGATGTATGCCATGGTTGCCACACAGCCTGACATCACCTATGCCATAAATAGACTGGCCTCATTTACAGCAAACCCAGACTTGAGACATTGGGTTGTGGCCAAAAGAATACTAAAGTACCTACAAGGAACAAAAGACTATGGTATAATGTATAGTGCAAAGAAAGGCAGTACTACTACCCAAATATTTCAAGGGTATGTAGATGCGAGCTTTGCTAATGAAGAAGCAAACCTTAATCGTGCTGTCAACAACTGAAGTGGAATATGCCATGCTGGCTAAATGTACTCGAGAGTGTGTATGGCTATGAAAGCTATATGCAGAACTAGGGTACAGACAAACAGAGCCAACTAAGATAATGACAGACAGCGAGGGAGCCTGAGCTCTAGCCTACAATCCCCAGTTTCACACCTGGACAAAACACTTCGATATCTCTCATCATTACATGTGTGAGAAGATCGACCAAAAGAAGGTTGAGATCTGTCATTGTTCTGACAGGTACCAAACAGCCAACATATTTACTAAAGTGCTACCTAGAGACAAGCATGAGAGGCATACCAAGGAAATGGGTATGACCCTGGCTTGAGGGGGAGTGTTGGTATCATGTAGAAGGTACTGGCATTCCATACAAAGAGCTCAAAGGTAGTTGAACATTCCATACTGTAGTAGACTATTCTAGAATAATTCTCACACAGTATAAATACCCAAGCTGATAGGGCAAGGGATAATAATCATTATCTTATTGAGAACTCCCATGATCGAGCTCACACTCTACACTCTCAAGTACTGCTGTATCTGACTCATCTACGACTGCCAACTCTACCTCATCCTCATCATTGGGCAGTTGTTAGAGCATGCATCTCCACATGTGTAGTGTTCATCCTACCCTCTACTGTTCTAAGTGCCAAATGTCAAACCAAAAGTGTTCTACATCTTCCCACCATTGTAAGGTTGTGAATGATGCCTCATGTTGTTGCTCACATCTCAAGCCTTGGGATCACCTACCAGGCTACAACACCTTCACCTCGAGCCCTGCTAAGAAGCCACCTGTGATTTTACCTGGCACCAACTGTAGGGAGAAATCATCCAAGGGGTTTCATGTTTATGCCTTTTTGGCAATTGCAGCTTTTGTGGAATATCATCCTTGGTTGCTGAGATTGTTTCACAAGCTGTGGTTGCTGAAGCTGGCACCTGGATCATGAAGTTACCTCTGGCATGGACATTCTCAGCCATATAAAGTCTATTTCATCAGATGGAGAGACCGTGTTGACTTCTTCCTGTAGGAAAGATGGCAAGTAGCACTGCAAGCATTTCACAATTTTTCTTCAAAAAACATGCTGAAAAAATTGAAGAAAGTGATACTCTTTTTTGACAGCTGTTTCCAAAGAGACAAGGCAAAAATAATATTTTCTTTTCATTGCATGACTTGCCACAAAACATTGATTGATGGTAATACCCATTAGTGTAGAAGCTAATCAGCACTACCATCAATTCATGTTTTGTATCTCGTTTTATGAGCAGTCAACAGTACAAACGACTGGAGTCATCGCACATGACATACCGCCGGGATCAACAAATGACACTCATTCATACCGAGGTCTCGAGATATTTCCAGTACGTCTCGCTTTCTCATCGCTGGGGTGAAAGCGAGCCATCATTGCGCGACATCGAGGGCCACCGGATATATGGCATGTCAGTCCAGGGGGGCTTTGGAAAGCTCCAAGCTTTCTGTCGTGTTGTTCTGGAGCAGGATTACTTATGGGCATGGAGCGACACGTGCTGCATCGACAAACACAGCAGTGCCGAGGTGCAAGAAACGATAGGGTCCATGTTCACATGGTATCGACAATCTGCTTTGACCATTGCACACCTTTCTGACGTTCCTGATACCGGTTCACTCGAGAGCAGCGAATGGTTCAGGCGTGGGTGGACCCTGCAGGAACTACTGGCTCCGCAAACCGTGCTATTCTACACCCGGAATTGGTCACTTTACAAGAACATCACGTCTTCAAACCATAAAACGGATGTTGCCATACTGGACGAGCTGGAGAGGGCAACTGGCGTAAGGTCCCGGTTCCTCACCAACTTTTCTCCAGGTATGGATGACGCACGTTCGAGACTGCAATGGGCATCATTGCGTCGCACCACCCGACCTGAAGATATCGCCTACTCACTTTTTGGGATCCTCAATCTCCATCTCCCTGTTCTGTATGGTGAATCTGCTGAGAATGCGCTGGGCCGTCTCTTGGCCGAAATCATATCACAGTCTGGGGACATCTCAGTTTTGGATTGGGTCGGAGAGGCGTCCCTGTTTCATAGTTGTTTCCCTGCTCACATCACCTCGTACCAAATATTACCATCGCCTCAGGACCAACCTAGTGCAGAAGTACAAATATCGGCGACAAGTCGAGGCCTTTCATCATTTGAAGTACTGCGTAACTTGTGTGGTTCCCTTGCTACGTCATTCCTTCCCCAGTATCTCGGTCATTCCCTGACACCAACCATCATTCAGACCCTTCAGTCAACGATTGGCCTGAAACTGGGACACCCGACATGTACAATTGAGCCTAAAAGTGGGCCTAGCCGACACTGGCCGACTGGCCTTGAAGGGGTCTGGCCAAGGTGTGAAGGTGGTTCAGCCGACCTTGCTGGGGGGTGCCCCTGTCTCCTTGATGTGGGGTCAGCCGACCTGGCTGGGGGATTCCCCCCTCTCCTGGATGTGGGGTCGGCCGACCTGGCTGGGGGATTCCCCCCTCTCCTGGATGTGGGGTCGGCCGACCTGGCTGGGGGATTCCCCCCTCTCCTGGATGTGGGGTCAGCCGACCTGGCTGGGGGATTCCCCCCTCTCCTGGATGTGGGGTCGGCCGACCTGCATGGGGGATGCCCCCCTCTCCTGGAAGTGGGGCCAGCCAACCTGGCTGGGGGATGCCCCCATCTCCTGGATGTGGGGTCGGCCGACCTGGCTGGGGGATTCCCCCCTCTTCTGGACATGGGGTCGGCCGACCTGCATGGGGGATGCCCCCCTCTCCTGGAAGTGGGACCAACCTGGCTGGGGGATGCCCCCATCTCCTGGACATGGGGTCGGCCGACCTGGCTGGGGGATTCCCCCCTCTCCTGGACATGGGGTCGGCCGACCTGCATGGGGGATGCCCCCCTCTCCTGGAAGTGGGGCCGGCAGACCTGGCTGGGGGATTCCCCCCTCTCCTGGATGTGGGGTCGGCCGACCTGGCTGGGGGATTCCCCCCTCTCCTGGACGTGGGGTCGGCCGACCTGCATGGGGGATGCCCCCCTCTCCTGGAAGTGGGGCCAGCCGACCTGGCTGGGAGATGCCCCCCTCTCCTGGACATGGGGTTGGCCGACCTGCATGGGGGATGCCCCCCTCTCCTGGAAGTGGGGTCAGCCGACCTGCATGGGGGATGCCCCCCTCTCCTGGAAGTGGGGCCAGCCGACCTGGCTGGGGGATTCCCCCATCTCCTGGATGTGGGGTCGGCCGACCTGGCTGGGGGATTCCCCCCTCTCCTGGAAGTGGGGCCGGCCGACCTGCATGGGGGATGCCCCCCTCTCCTGGAAGTGGGGCCAGCCGACCTGGCTGGGGGATTCCCCCCTCTCCTGGATGTGGGGTCGGCCGACCTGGCTGGGAGATGCCCCCCTCTCCTGGACGTGGGGTCGGCCGACCTGCATGGGGGATGCCCCCCTCTCCTGGAAGTGGGGCCAGCTGACCTGGCTGGGGGATGCCCCCCTCTCCTGGACGTGGGGTTGGCTGACCTGCATGGGGGATGCCCCCCTCTCCTGGAAGTGGGGCCAGCTGACCTGGCTGGGGGATGCCCCCCTCTCCTGGATGTGGGGTTGGCCGACCTGGCTGGGGGATTCCCCCCTCTCCTGGATGTGGGGTCGGCCGACCTGCATGGGGGATGCCCCCACTTCCAGGACAGCTGGCTGGGGGATGCCCCCCTCTCCTGGATGTGGGGTTGGCCGACCTGGCTGGGGGATTCCCCCCTCTCCTGGATGTGGGGTCGGCCGACCTGCATGGGGGATGCCCCCCTCTCCTGGAAGTGGGGCCAGCCGACCTGGCTGGGGGATGCCCCCATCTCCTGGATGTGGGGTCGGCCGACCTGGCTGGGGGATTCCCCCCTCTCCTGGACATGGGGTCGGCCAACCTGCATGGGGGATGCCCCCCTCTCCTGGAAGTGGGGCCAGCCAACCTGGCTGGGGGATGCCCCCATCTCCTGGACATGGGGCCGGCCGACCTGGCTGGGGGATGCCCCCATCTCCTGGACATGGGGTTGGCCGACCTGGCTGGGGGATTCCCCCCTCTCCTGGACATGGGGTTGGCCGACCTGGCTGGGGGATTCCCCCCTCTCCTGGACATGGGGTCGGCCGACCTGCATGGGGGATGCCCCCCTCTCCTGGAAGTGGGGCCAGTGGACCTGGCTGGGGGATTCCCCCCTCTCCTGGATGTGGGGTCGGCTGACCTGGCTGGGGGATTCCCCCCTCTCCTGGACGTGGGGTCGGCTGACCTGCATGGGGGATGCCCCCCTCTCCTGGAAGTGGGGCCAGCCCACCTGGCTGGGAGATGCCCCCCTCTCCTGGACATGGGGTCGGCTGACCTGCATGGGGGATGCCCCCCTCTCCTGGAAGTGGGGCCAGCTGACCTGGCTGGGGGATGCCCCCCTCTCCTGGATGTGGGGTTGGCCGACCTGGCTGGGGGATTCCCCCCTCTCCTGGATGTGGGGTCGGCCGACCTGCATGGGGGATGCCCCCCTCTCCTGGAAGTGGGGCCAGCCGACCTGGCTGGGGGATGCCCCCATCTCCTGGACATGGGGTCGGCTGACCTGGCTGGGGGATTCCCCCCTCTCCTGGACATGGGGTCGGCAGACCTGGCTGGGGGATTCCCCCCTCTCCTGGACATGGGGTCGGCTGACCTGCATGGGGGATGCCTCCCTCTCCTGGACATGGGGTCGGCCGACCTGGCTGGGGGATTCCCCCCTCTCCTGGACATGGGGTTGGCCGACCTGCATGGGGGATGCCCCCCTCTCCTGGACGTGGGGTTGGCTGACCTGCATGGGGGATGCCCCCCTCTCCTGGATGTGGGGTCGGCCGACCTGCATGGGGGATGCCCCCCTCTCCTGGATGTGGGGCTGGCTGACCTGCATGGGGGATGCCCCCCTCTCCTGGAAGTTGGGTTGGTTGACCTGGCTGGGGCATACCCCTCTCTCCCTTGGAAGTGGGGTTGGTCAACCTGGCTGGGGGCTGGCCCACCCCCTGCAGGAGGGCTCATTGGATACAAGTCAATGCCCTGGCTGGGGGATGCCCCACTGTCCTGGAAGCAGGGTCAGCCGACCTGGCTGGGGGATGCCCCCCTCTCCCCTGGAAGTGGGGTTGGTCAACCTGGCTGGGGGGCTGGCCCACCCCCCTGCAGGAGGGGTCATTGGATACAAGCCATGGCCCTGGCTGGGGGATGCCATTCAACATGGGTAACCTCCATAGTTTGGGATGCAACACCAATGTCTGGAGCTGGGGTTGGCCAACTTTACTGGGGGTCTCTTTGTCTGCTGTTACTGAGCCAACCTGACCAATCACCACATCACTCTATTTGGGCTTCTTTAAATTGGATACATTTCTGACCTAATGCAACTTTAGTCATGATGTATCTACAAACCAAGTCCCAATGCTCTCTTGGTCTGCTTCCTTGATCTCTGCTCTCTTTTCTCCTTCACTACATCCTCATGATGACCTCCCTTTGTCACTTTCTGTTTCTGCTTTGAAATCACACTCCCTTCCCTTTTCCTTTTGTTGGTGGATCTGGGAACTGGAGTTTCCTCCTCCTCACTCACTTCCTCACTCCCACTCATCTCCTCTCCCATCCTAGAAGCCCCCTTTGAACCACTTCCCTCTCCCCCCTCTTCCTCCATCTGGGTAGAATTCTGCTGCAACCTGGAGATCACTACCCCCACTGCACCCATCACATCTTCCCCCCTCTCAACACCAAGCTCAGAGCTCAGCAAAAAATCAAGGTCAGCTACTTTGGGATCATCTGGCTCCACTTCCTGGGCCCACTTACACTCCCGCAATAAAAGCCCTAATCCAAGTACAACCTGCAAGCCCTTCAGAGAACAACCAAATCTCGCACTTTGTAGTTGCTGGAGTGACTTCCAGAATGAAGTGCCTTTCAAATGGATATCAGCAGGAAGGTACTCAGCACTCCATGCCCATGTTGCCCAGACAGGCATGTCAAGCTTGGTTCCCATTCCAGGTGCCTGTGAAATATATTTGTTATTATGGTCTTCCCCCCAGATGTTTGTTACTTACTGATTTGGGTAAGGCATGCACCAGCTCAACCAGCTCCTGGTACCGAGGCATGATTGAAAGAGACTTTAAAAACTTGACCCTGTCCATGCTAGCATGCCAAGCAGACTTGTTTTTGTGAGGGGTATCATCCTCTGCCCTTCCAGGAGCCACCTCCCCCCTCTTAGGAACCCTGCCAGTTTCCTGCTCTGAGTCAGAGCTGACAGTCCACTTCCAGTGGGGCCCACATCAGCTTCACTGTCATCTCCAGGGCTCATCCAAACTCTTCTTAGAGCTGGCTTTCCCCTTCCTGTCAAA
>JANFAE010000316.1:0-125609 GCA_024613145.1 Pisolithus marmoratus | reverse complement strand
CATTTTGATAAGATCTATCCTACCCTCCATCTGAAGCAGCCAAGAGTGTCTGTATGGCTCAAAGATGAAGCAAAATGGCAAGCAGAATACAAGGGCAGCACAACTTTGTCTCATTCAACTAAAAGGGTCTGTCAAACCCAACATCCTGAGGTTATGGAAATGTTGGACCTTTGGGTTTCAAAGGCAATGGTGGACAACATCCCTCTCACTGGCGAAGTTCTTCGCCAAAAATGGAAAAAATTTGCTGACCTTGTTGGTATCCCTGATGATGAATGTCTCAGCCTCAGCAAGGGGTGGTTAAGCTGGTTCAAAGTGTGAAATGGCTTGAAGGAGATGAAATGGCATGGCGAGGCTGCTTCTGCAGCCTCCAAGGACATCGAAAAGGAGCAGTTGCATATCCAGGACCTCATCAAGAAACATGGTTACCAACCTCATGACATCTTCAATATGGATGAAACCTCTTTGTTCTATGCATGAGATTTCTACAGTATTCCAAATACTTATTAAGTCTAAACATATTGAACAGTATGCCACCTGATTGTGGACTTTTTAACAGGCAGTCCTCCAGAGTCAAAGGGAAAAAAAATTGGCTCACTTATGTGTTCACTACAAATGCAGATGGTTTGGAAAAGCTGCCTCCTCTTATCATTGGGAAAGCCCAGAAGCCACGTGCATTCAAGAACAAGACAGCAGCGGAGCTTGGTTTCAAGAATGGTTGCTGGACTGGGATAGGGCACTCCAGAATGAGGATCGAAAGATTCTGCTGCTGCAAGATAATTTTGCAGGCCACATCATTCCAGAGTCACTGACAAACATTTGCATCACCAATTTCAAACCTAACCTTACTGCCCATGTTCAGCCCAACGACCAAGGGATCATCTGCTGCTTCAAGGCCAATTACTGTGCAAAGTTCATCTGCCATGCTGTTGACCAGTATGAAGCTGGTGTCACCCCTTCACAAATCTATGATATCAATCAACTTGAAGCCATGCAACTTGCTGACTCTGCATGGAACGAAGTGGATACCACATCAATCTGGAACTGTTGGCACAAGGCCAACATCCTACCAGATGCCAATCTGTCCTCATTGTCCATTAGCCCCCTGGTTCCCATTTCAGCTCTTGTTCATGCCTCTGAAACCATCACTGATCCCATTCAACAAGCAGAGAAACTTGTTAGTGATGCACTGAATGATTTGGAGGGTACTGGTGCCCTCCATAAGTCAAACCATATGAGTCTTGCAGAGCTTCTTAATCCAGCTGTGGAGACTCTCAATATACAGTGAGGAACAAAACTGTTGCAATGTTTGCAACAATTTGATTGTGTGGGGTATAACTTGGAAATGGGTGTGGCTGTGCAAATGTTGTAGGGGAGACATTTGTAGCCCTTGGTCCTTGCTTTCCATTGATGGTCTTCATGAGTTCAGGAGTGCAGTGGCCATGACTTTATGGGCTGATTACTGAGGCCTATGCATTGCAACAGTTTTGCACCTTTTGTTAAAGTGGATGCAATCTACAGCATACAACATGTAGTTTGGACAGTGATGCCTGCTAGTGATTACATAATATATCACATGATCAATTTAATGTTTTGTCAGCATGCAAACAATGCCAAACATTGAATAATGTGTCATTTTTCCCTGTTCTGCATTGCAACTCAAGAAATCATTTGTCTGGCTTATCAGGCTTAGTCTCTCAGGCAAATATTGGCAAATTCAGGCATTTACCACACCACCATGAGTAGGGTGTGGGCCCAGTACCATCAATCCCTTAAAAAAGCTGCTAGGAGTCATCTTAGCACTGTTTCATCTACCAATGACTAAGGGGTCCTGACACTAATCAGTACTGAAAAAGCTGAAACTGCCATGGAGGTCAGCCTGACACTTCATGACATGAAGAATAAACCAATCCCCTCCCATCCAATGTATTTTTGCCAAAGGAAAGCTGGTGTCAAGGTTGGAGGGAGGCATGGCTGCCCTTTGAACTGGGGGTGTCAAGGAGGGTCAGCCAGACTATGCCCTGTGCTGGACTGGGGATGACTAGGAAGAAATGATTTGGTCATAAGTGACCAATGACAACATTCATGGACAGACAGAAAGGGAAAAATCTGTATCCTGGCAGCCCAGTAGGCTTTCCCACCATGACCCCTAGGATGTACAGAAGGGTTTTGCTTCACCCTAACCTTGATGTCAGCTTCCTTTTGGCAAAAATACATTGGATGGGAGGGGATTGGTTTATTCTTCATGTCATGAAGTGTCAGGCTGACCTCCATGGCATTTTCAGCTTTTTCAGTACTGATTAGTGTCAGGACCCCTTAGTCATTGGTAGATGAAACAGTGCTAAGATGACTCCTAGCAGCTTTTTTAAGGGATTGATGGTACTGGGCCCACACCCTACTCATGGTGGTGTGGTAAATGCCTGAATTTGCCAATATTTGCCTGGGAGACTAAGCCTGATAAGCCAGACAAATGATTTCTTGAGTTGCAATGCAGAACAGGGAAAAATGACACATTATTCAATGTTTGGCATTGTTTGCATGCTGACAAAACATTAAATTGATCATGTGATATATTATGTAATCACTAGCAGGCATCACTGTCCAAACTACATGTTGTATGCTGTAGATTGCATCCACTTTAACAAAAGGTGCAAAACTGTTGCAATGCATAGGCCTCAGTAATCAGCCCATAAAGTCACAGCCACTGCACTCCTGAACTCATGAAGACCATCAATGGAAAGCCAGGACCAAGGGCTACAAATGTCTCCCCTACAACATTTGCACAGCCACACCCATTTCCAAGTTATACCCCACACAATCAAATTGTTGCAAACATTGCAACAGTTTTGTTCCTCACTGTAGGCTGTGAGGCAACAGATGATGACATTTTTGAGGCAGTCATGGACATGAGGAGGGTGCAGGAACCAAACACAGAATGCAGTGACAGGGTCAGTGATGGGAATGATGACTCAGGTGTTCCTCTTGAACCAGGTCTGACATGCAAGGAGGCACTTCAGGTGTTGCTGCTTTTGAGGAAGTATGTTGAGGATATGGATGATCTGTTTGCATGTAGGCTTGAAGTGATGTTGGGTTTGTTTGGGTGGACAACATGAGTTCTTGGTATGCAGGGGATGGAGAACAGTAAGATAACAGATTTTTTCCATCCTAATTAGCCCTTCCATGTTGGACGAGCACTAGATCTACATGTCCATACTCAATCAACTAAGTACAATTCATTAAAAGCCAATCTCTGCAAGAATGCATACTCCCTCATAATGCATACCCTTGGGCCTATCCTGAGGGGGTATGCATTACAAGGGAGTCAACTGTACTTCAGTGAGTCTGCTACCTGCCCTAATCAGGAATGTGGCAGACACATGTCTCATGCAACTCAACCCTGCTATATTCTCAGATTACATCTGTTTAGATCTCGGGAATGGCCATGTAACATGTTTTGTCATTATGTTGCAGTGATGAGCTGTACTTACAGCTGTACTGCTCATTTACCCTAGAAGTGAGACAGAAAAAATGTCCATACTCACCGTGAAATTGGACATTTCACCTGCATAATTAGTTTGTACATATGAATGGGTTCAACTGAGTGGATGAACCCTTACTCTTTTCCTGTTCTTTTCTTTTCTTTCTGCCTCAGGATCAGGAAGCCAGATTATCATCAGGACTGGTCTGGACTGCCAAGAACCATCAGGTACCAACCAGCCACTTCACTGATAGGCTGTTGGCGATGGTCATAGCTAATGTCCTCGTTTCACTCTCCTGGTGGGTGGTAAGCATCTAGTATGGAGTCACCCATCTTGTTCTCATCCCAGAAACATCTAACTTTCAGTCAAAACAAATTCCTCTGCATCCTGTCAGTGGCAAGGGTGGCCATTCGCAGGACCCATGTTCTGCTAGTATCTGTCACCAGCAATAGCAAATGCAGATGAAATGCCAAGAGCAATGCAGACATCCTCAATTTCCTGGCAGCTGGAATCCCAGAGATGGATCACACAGTCCTTGAGGTCAGAGCTGATATGGCAATATGGCATGGAGGAGTGCTGTACTAGAATGACGAGGCAAGGTTCGAATGGTAGTGCTATTAGCATACTGTACTACCCAATTTCCTACATTTCCTTTTCCAGAACAACTCTCACATGTGACAAATTAATAAATATTTTGCTTTTCTCAATGCTTTCACAAACTGCTGTAAGCTTGCCACATACAACACCACATTTTCACCAATGCCAATGGGTCCAAAATAAGGAAGTTTTGTTGCAAAGCCAGTGTCTGTCATTGTGCAGTGTACATTGCCACCATATGGGGTAATAAACTTGACCACAATGTCTGTCAGACAGGTCACAATGGGCCAGGCAGGACAAGTAACACAGGAATTGGCACATTCTAATGCCTTCTGGTATCGAAACTTAAGTACTGAACTTTGACATTGCCCCTTGGGAACCCATTAATAGAAGGGAAGAGCCAAGGGTGTGAAATAGATTGCAAGAGGTCACGAGGCAGTTGTGTGTTGACCTCATACCACCAACATAAGTGTTCAATGGACTTCTTGAGCACCTAAAAGAATATGAGTGATAGGTAACCAGTGGTCATCATCTGCATGAAGGAGACAGGAAGCCAGAGGAAGTCGGTGAGTCACTGAATGATGTACTTTGTAGTAATTAGCACCTAGAATTGTAAGCTAAGGGCCAGCATGCACAATGGTAGATGCAGGACAACATGCCATTGGAGCAGGAGCATGGGAGCATGGGCCTATATGAAACCAAAATGAGTGTAAAGAAGTGACACCAATGATATTTTGTATGGTAGGTTTCGGGTAATCTTGGCATTCAACCTCCAAGCCACAGATAACAGCCAATGACTCAACAAGGTCATGGATGTGGTTTATGGAGGTGGGAGGCATGACAAGTTTGGCATCGAAAGCCTTGAATGTGAAGTATGTGAATGCTGGATTGAAAAGCTGGACTGGGTGTGCCACTGTATCATAACCTTTGGATGCACTTCAACAGTCTAGGATCTTGAAGCTGCCCTTTGGTTGGCCGCATAGCTAGTCAATTTCGCCATTTCAGAAGGGGAGTTTGTGATGGTGTGAGTTTCAACACTGTCCAACTCGATCATCAAATGAAATGGGCAGAGTGCTGGTCCTCATATTAATTCATCTTCATCAAGGTATCATCCTTTTCTAGCATCAAGTTGTGGGCTAAGGATCAATATTCAATGTCGAGTCAATAGCGGAGGCAGACAACCTACCTTCACGTGGCGGTCCGACAACAATTGCAGGTACTCTTCCACCGGAGGATATCATTTGATCCTAATTTTACGTCAAGGCCATATACTATTCATCTGGCAGAAGTATAGGTATCTCATGTCAAACGAAGATCGACTCAGGATTGATCCTACGATGGGGCACATGGGCGTGGTTTGTTGAATGCGAGGAGATGGAAGTTCCTGTGAATTTCTGTCGCTGGACCTACGGCTGTGAGCTTTATTATTGCCCCAGAGGTGCCAGAGGCCGAAAAGCATCTACATTCACCGTGAAATCGGACATTGTGCCTGTGTAATTAGTTTGGGAATGGGTTCAATTGAGTGCGCGAATCGCGATTTCTTTCGATTATTTTCTTTTTGCCTGTCGGTGATGGTCGTAGCCAACCTCCTCGTTTCACTCTCCCAGTGGTGGTAAGCAGCCAGTACGGAGTCACCTATCTTGTTCTCATCCCGGAAACACTCCAACTTTCAGTCAAAACCAACTCTGTGTCCTGCCATCACGAGTACTACCGCCACTCGCACGAACGAACTTGAAAACGATGTCCGTGGCAGATCCAGTACCCAAGCAAGTGCATTTTCGCGAATTATCGGGTTACGATTTCTATCGAGACGTTCTTGGCAGTCCAAAGTACGTCGTCGCACCAATGGTTGATCAGAGCGAGCTGGTACTCTCCCGTCTGTCCTTGTATTCGTTCGCTTGAACAAATTGCTTCACAGGCATGGAGAATTCTATCTCGTCGATATGGCGCTCAGGTGGGTATATCTTTCGACCCATCCTGTGCTCATTCATAATTCTCGATCTTGACATTAGCTCGTCTACACTCCTATGATCAACGCCAAAGTGCTTTTTTTTTCCCTCCTCATCTGAATCTTCTAGCTAATTCCCTCCCTTCCACCTACATAGATATTCTCTCTGAACTCCTCTCCAAAGCACCGGGACAAATTCTTCGATACCACGCATACGGAAGAAGGCGGACCCTCCGACCGTCCACTCATCGTCCAGTTCTGTGCCAACGACCCTGACCAACTGCTCGCATCCGCACAAGCTATCCAGGATCATTGTGATGCTGTCGATCTGAACCTAGGATGCCCCCAGGAGATTGCGAGATCTGGCCACTATGGATCATTTTTGCAGGATGAGTGGGACCTGATCTATAAGTTAGGTGCGTTTTCTTCTTCTCTCAGTAGCGTGTTATCCACCTCACTACAATTTCCTACATCCGTATGTATTTGTGTAATACACCATCGGGAACGCAGTCAACACGCTCCACACAGGCCTCAGAGTTCCTGTGACAGCCAAATTCCGAGTCTTTCCCACTGTCCAAAAAACCGTCTCCTACGCTCGGATGCTTGAAAGCGCCGGCGCCCAAATCCTCACTTGTCACGGCCGCATCCGTGAACAACGCGGTCACAATACCGGCCTCGCAGATTGGTCCAAAATTCGTGCCGTGAAAGAAGCCGTGTCGGTTCCCGTATTTGCAAATGGAAACATCTCGTATTGGGAGGATGTGCAGAGGTGTTTGGACGAAACAGGTGCGGATGCGGTGATGTCTGCCGAAGGCCAACTGTACAACCCCGCGTTATTCGCACCTGCCGCTTCCACCGTAGCTGATGCCTCTGGTATCACCACTAGCACCCTGACGAAAAGAACGTATGGAGAGGGGATCTACGTGCCCCACGCAGAGTTGGCGTTGGAGTATTTGGGCATTGTCAAGAGTCTGAAGACGAAGACGGCGTTGAGCGCTGTCAAAGGCCACCTGTTCAAGTTGATGCGACCCGCTTTGAGTCGAGAAAGAGACTTGCGAGAGCGGTTGAGCAAAATTAGTGGACCGGGTGCTATAGATCAGTATATTGAAGTCATAGAGGAGATGAAAAGGCGGATGGAGGTAAGTTCCGCCTCTGGTGTTTGGCATGGAATTCTCGATGTACTAACCGCATACGTTCGTGTTTTGCATGGTCGGGGGTAGCGTGATGCAATGGAGGCAACGGCAAAGAGTACTGACGAACTTGCAACGATCGAACCTACGATGGGGCTCAAAGTAATCCCCCACTGGCTCGCGCAACCCTACTTCCGTCCGTTGTCCCACTCGCATCCCCGAAGGTTCGCTCGTTAGCCGCCCTCTGTATATTGCACTGATACCCGAACCAACGAATACAGCGCTACATCCATGACCTCAGCTACTATCGAAGCCGTTGCCCCTGCAATTTGCTAACGCTCTCGTCAAGAATGAGGACGATCTACATCGATCAATGCAACTGGGCCATGTTACTCTTCTTGCGTGAGATGACCGGGCATCAGCGTCGTGCGCCGGAGGCGAATAAGCATCTCGTCTTGGGACACGGTCTGATCTACTCTGGTCTATCTACCATAAACGATCCAACGTAGCGTGGATCCGGTTGCATGAGGGCGAGGTTGACCACAGACCAAGCGTGAAAGAACAACAGCGCGACACAAGCATGCACAGAAGAATGTCCCTTTCTCTCATTCCAACACTATAGCATCAATCAGTAGGAAAGTAGTATACAACTTCCAGGTAGAAACTTCATCCTGGCGAAGAATCTACAAGCCACCGCCGCTGAAGATGTACTCTATCGCAGCCTGGACATTACCACCTGTTGCCAACAACGCTCTCACGTTCTGCGAGGCATTGGTGAATCCCATCTCTTGAAGTTGCTGTGAGGATACCCATCATTAGTTGGCGCGAGAAGACAGGTAACAAAAAGAGAGTGAGGAACAAACCTGGAGCTGGACTTGGAACCTCTCCTCAGGGGGCCGTGTGTCCGCAGGAGTCAATGGTATACCTGTGCCGAAGGAACCACCACCTCCCATTCCTCCAGCCAGCATCTGTTGCATAAGCGCAGGACTGAAGAACGGGTTGGTGCCAGCGCCAGTACTCGGTGATTGTGGTGTTCCACCGAAAAGGTTGAGTGGGGGTTGCTGTCGTTGTTGTTGGCCGGTAGGAGACGTGGAAGAGGGTGTTGCTCCTGTCGATGGGGTACCAGGTGCAGGAAACGAGGATTGTGCGCCGCCCCCACCGCCACCGAAAGCACCGAACGGCACGCCCCCGGCTCCTGTGCCATGGAGCGCCGCTGACATCTGCAGCATCGACCTCAACATCTCCGGATTTGCCCTAGATCAATCAATAACGTCAGCCATACACGCCCCACCAGCCAGCCGAACATTAATGGAAATGACATACAACATCTGCCTGAATCGCTCGCTTTGAAAGATCTCGCGGACTTGGGGTCCCATGGCGGCGAGTTGCGGGTTAGATGCGATGACCTGGTCGAGGACGGCGGGATTGGACATGACACTGGTCATTTGTTGGAGAAATTCGGGGGAGCTCATCATACTTTGCATCTAGCGTCGAAAAAAAGTATGAATGACGAGTTATGGCGCATTGCCTCGTTTAGCGATATAGACGAACGGATATGAAAAGTGGATGTACAAACGTACCATGTTGGGATCGTTAGGATTGAGGCCCATATCTGCAAAGGGGTTGAAACCCGCCAACGCGCCGAATCCGAGATGACTGTTCAGTTGGGTGAGTGGGTCGTGCGGATTCTGACCGGTTTGCATCGTTGGGAGGGTAGGTGGTGTGGTGGTAGGTTGGGTGGAGGAGCTGCTGGATCGGGCAGCACCCTTGACCATGTGAATGGTGTGTGATGATTGGATTTTGTATACTGAGAGAAGGTCCTCGTCCTGGGGGCGTTTGTAAATGAGTCAGGCGAAGTGAGAAGCGGTGACGCAGACCTTTAATACTCTGCCTAGTGTCCATCCGGAAGGGCGATGAGGGATGACAGCGGAAGGTATGGCGGAGAGAACGACACACCTGAATAGATCAGTCTTTGTCTGTCGGCTTCGACATCCGACTTTGCGGCGATGGCTTGTTTGAGCTCGAGCACGGTCTTGTCTGTGCTGATGGAAATCTGAAGCTTGAGCTCGCTGGGGCCTGCGGGGGGTATGGATGAGTCGCTGCTTGAGACGAACGTAGGCGTCTTCCAATTTACCTTTGACATTGATTTGAATCTCGGACGAGGCTTGGGTTGGGTCGGACATGGTGGTGGTCGTTGTGGAGCAAGGCGACGTGTGTGTGTGGCGAGAACAGAATTCTCAGCAATTCGAATCTTATCTACGTACATCGACACTAGCATGGCCGACACACTCACAGACCACTGCTTCACCACCGTCCAGCACGCTGGCACGCCCACCGGCCAACGCATCGACATTGACGTCGGTGGCGTACCCGTCCCTACTTACCTCGCTGAACCCAAGGACACTAGCTCGTCACGCAAGATCATCCTATACTTCTCAGACGTATTCGGAGCTTTCTATGCCAACGACCAACTCCTCCAGGATTACTTTGCAACCCAGGGTAGGTCATCTAGTACTACTTTCCGTTGCAGTTAGAGGAACAGATCAAGCACTGCGCAGAGTGCTTCCATCTGCATTGATGATCAGAACCATTGCTAACTATGTTCACCGATCCCAACAGGTTTCACTGTCCTTGGCATCGACTATTTCTTCGGCGACTCCTATGCTCTCCATGTCAATGACCCTAACTTCGACCGTCCGACATGGAGAGACAAGTCAGTCAACCAAGCCAAGGTATTCACACCTGGGTGGGTGGATGCTATCAAGCAGAGATATGGTACGTCAGTATCCCCTCCATCCCCTTAACCAGGCCCGTTCGTGACGATTGGTCCCCTTAGGAACTGAGGGTGTCAAATACTTTGCCGTAGGTGCGTCTATGTCAAACAATAGCTGTATAGCGATCGACTACCTGACGTATATTATAGGTTACTGTTTCGGTGCGCCATATGTCTTTGATCAGGGCGAAACTGGTCTACTCTCCGCGGGTACATACGCCTCTCTTCCAAGCCTACGGATAGACTGACAATCAACGTACTATAGCTGCTGTTGCACATCCTACGGCGTTAACAGTCGAATCTGTCTTGAAAAGCAATGGTAAGAAATACCGCACCTATGAACCCGTCGTATCTGTGTCTCACTTCACCCACACCTCTCTCAGCACCAGTCCTATTCTCTTGCGCAGGTACGTATACATCCCTTTACCGTCTGATGGGTTACTGAGCACGTTCACTACACGCAGAAATCGACAATGCGTTCAATCCCGATCTACGCCGTTCCGTCGAGGATGCGTTATCCGCGAAGAAAGCGACGTACTATTTCCAGATTTTTAGCGGTGCCCTGCACGGGTTCGGCACTCGTGCGGATCTGAGTGTGGAAAGTCAGCGTGAGTATTTTTGTGATTCGTTCTTTCGCACTTGATACTTAGTACTGAATCCTTTCGTTTGTATGGATCCGACCACACTCGTATTCTTCAGGCTGGGCAAAAGAGGAATGCGCCAGGAGTGTTGTACAGTGGTTCAAACGGTTCTCAGCGTAATTGCCTGTGTAGACAAGACTTTTGTCCTACTTTTCACAGATGTTACCCCTGGTGTGCTCGTTTCTCTACGTCCGCATATCGATCTATGGTTACACCCCTTTCTGCCCAATTCAACATGGATGTATCATGAGCAATGGGAAGAGCATGGTCTCGACGTAGAGTCTACGGCATTCGATGTAGAGATATACATAAACACAGCACGTATATGCGGCTACGGTACCGAGGGTTAATCCACACGGTGTATCCAGCTGCTGGTCGAGGCAGGTCCTTAGCTTTCGGTATGCGTCAGCCAAATATAAAGCAATGATCTGTAAATTTGCAGTGGAGCTATCGCCGTCTATCGTGTGAAGTGGTGTGGGTATGAGTTGAGGCTCGGGATGGGGGTGAACAAGGGGGTACATCAACCGATCTCCGCACCATCCATCTTAATGCTGATCTTGATTGGGAAAGGTGATATACCCGTCGCATTGGTGATTAAAGGCACGGCTGTACGTCCGCCTTCGGATGATGTATAGGTGAGTATAGTGTGCAAGGTTTTGGAAAGTGTGGACGCGAGCACTATATCGAAATCTTTGTTCGTGCGGACAGGGGAAGACCGAATCGATCTGTCAATGGCCAGAAGGATGTGCAGAGGGAGTAAGGAATACCTTTATCCGATTTAGGCTGTCTCATTTCTCCGTTGATGATCCTGCGGTGAAGGGTGAGGACGGCGTGGAGGAATCGATATTGAAAAAGGACGGATGGACGAAGCGAGACTTGCCATTGTTCCCATGGAACGTCCTCTTCGCCCACGTATACTTGAAACCAGGACTTTTTGGGTCGTTTTTCGGAGAACGTAACCAGAATCTAGTCATTGACGTGGTCAATCGTGCGGGCGCATATACGGGTAGATGTGCATCAACGTCACGGTGCGCAGAAAAGAAGAAAATGGGGACGAGGGACCAGAAAGATTGAACAAGGATATGCGAATGGCTACGGACGGCAAGGCGATAGACAAGGAGTATAGAGAGATGACATACCTGACCACGCTTATTCGTACTCGTACCATTCTCGATGGCTTTCCAGAAGACGTCTACCTTGTCGTTAATGAGTTGCTCCATCTCGGGATCCGCTACGCCAGGCTGTGTGTTCGCATATCAGACGTTCTGTCATTCTATACTCGCGGCATGATACACGGTAGCTTAGTAGAACAAGATCCGTGGAAACGCGAGGAGATGGTGGGACGGCGAGGGAGAGAGAAGGGAACAGGTATGACGACATACCACAGTGACGTCTAACACCTCGAATGTCTGTGGCTTCACCGTGCCAAATAACCTATGAAACAAGATTGCATGAAGGATGGCATGGAGAACTTCCTTGGCATTGCGCCTATCAAGGGCCTGTGTGTTGTAGATGAGGCCTATGACTGGTAAAGAAGGAGGAATACGCTGACCACGCCGATCGTTATGGTGGGGATGCTCATTGGCGATGTTGGTGGTGATGATTCAACAGATCCTAATACACTTCTGAGTGGCTATGTAAGTACCAGCTTATCATTTGAACGTTTATCATGTCGCACACCTCACGCGCTCGTCGACCCATCCCACCACCACCCGACATGGACGTCCCAGCCAATCTCCAACATGCGACGCTGCGACTCAGTTTCCCACCTTCCTACGTCATCGTTGGCGTCTACAGACTCTTCACCGACAAGTCTCTCTACAAGCCCGCATGGGACAAATGTAAACACGGCGTACGACGAGGCGCAATTGTCGGGCTCATATGGGTACGTTTTCCTTTCCCCAGCATTTTGTCTTCAGGTGTATACCGATCAGTCTGGGAAATGCTTAATATGTGGTTTCGTTGCATAGGCCTGTGTGACGTATGACGTTCAAAAACGCCTAGTTCGTGTATTGCTGAACCACCCATCGTCGATATTCTACCCCAAATACATGGTCCGTCTCTCCCAAACTGCTTCCGAACTTTCAGAGGAAACATACATGGGCATCAGGCTTCCGTTGAATATGACCACCTGTGTGTCTCCTTCCCCCATACTTGACAATCCATCTCGTGTTCACATAACTGCAAATATTGATAAATGTTCCCTGGCTCGGATTTCCAGATGTAACGGCGATTGTAATCGGCACACAGATCACAGCTATCCTCACCTTCTTCTTGTCGCGCAATATCCGTATTGCGAGAAAACGGGCCTGGGATCAAACTGTCGCTTCCCGGGGAAAAGGCTCAGATTTTTGGCAGCCTTACGTTGAAGAATGGCAAGTCCCTCCTCTCGTCGAACAGGATTTGCCGTCACGCGTGTTCAACAAGTTTGGACTTTGGATCATTGGCGTGGTTTTGAAGAAAGGTACGTCGTGCATGCAACGGGTGGTTCGCAGAGGTGGCCGTAGTTTGATCAGCGACGGCGCTCGACGATTGAGAATGGGAGCGGACCATTGACGGTACTGATTCAGCCCTGGTTTTCAGCGATTATCATTCCGTTGTCTTTGTACCCATTTGTGGGCACCGTTGCTGTCGCGGCACTCAAATGCATGGAAACTGCCCAGTATCTCCATCGACCAGTATGGGTCTCTCACATCAGCCATCCTTCGTGATTAAATAATTATTCTCACCTCACAGTATTTTAAAGCCAAAAAGATGACGCCTCACGAGATCGCACTATTCACGGAAGAACGTAAATGGGATTACAGACGTACGTGTTTCCCGTGGCGGTTTTAGTATCTGCTGTGCTCTATCTGCGTTGGTTAATGCGTCGGTGCACACACGTCATATTCATAGTGTTTGGATTTACTGCTGCCCTTCTGGAAGGGTTACCGATCGTCGGGCTCGTATTTACGGTATCCAATAGAATAGGTGCTGCAATGTGGGCGCATGGTGAGCTTCCTTCATGCAAACCTGACTTCTCCTAGACTCCTTAGATTAATCCATCTATGCATATTTTCCCATAGATCTTGAAAAGCGGCAACATTATTTTGCATCTTTGCATATGTCACGAGGAATGGACACTCTTGTTTTAGATGCCGAGCAGAAGTAGAAGTTATAAGAAATGTCTCACTCAGGAGTCAATTTTTACATAGTTTCCGCGGTGACTGTGGCTGACACTGTTGACAAATGTTTTTGAGCAGCCCCTCATACGACAGACAGTTGAGGAGCCTGGGTAACTTGCGGGCCATCTGAGTCAGAGGTAAAAGCCTTCCCCACGTTCACTGACTGTTTGGCTGTCATGTTTCTATCCTCCATCCCCAACACACTTGACGACGCCACTCATGAGGCGCTTGACAAACAAGTGAATGAGTACATTGGGAGTGTCGTTGCAAATCCAAGCAATGTGCACTACGTAGCTCTTCTTCAAGTCATCGTGAAATACTCGGATGGGACCCTGGACCCCATATATGGCTCATTTTACACAGCACTTGAGCTGATCAGTTGTCAGCCTGAGTTCACTGGTATGCTTCATGCTTCTTGGAGGAGTGGAAAGTATTGTGATATTCGAAACCTGGGTCAGTATGCTTTCACTTCTGTAATCTCCACTGACCTGCTCTCCAGACATCCTTCAAGCACTTAGACCACTGCCCTCCAATGTTGATCTATTACATAATGCATTCATCTCCCCGTATCATGGGAAGGCTGTGGATGCTTTTTGTGAATACCTACAGCAAAACAACAAAGAATTGTAGAAAAGGGCTATAGGCAGCCTCAGTAGTGACTCAACTACTATATATACAAGGGGTGGCATTGCCACCAGGGACCTTGCTTGCCTTGGGGAAATCCATTATTTGGTTTTGTATTCAGGCAGGTGGACAGCCTAAGTGTCAATCATAATTTTATATGATGTATCGTGCATTGAAATGAGGTTGTAACATATATGCAATCAGGAGAGGAGGTGTTAACTACAGTCAGTTTATTGATGAAGTGTGAGATTACTGAGCTGCTAATAATCTCCTCCCTGCCCCAGAGCCTCTGGAGCCTGGGTAAGATTATTAGGGCTGGGGCAACCTGACAGTAAGTTTAATCTCACTTCTTCCTTATCACCCCTGGCATGATTAACAGATTGACCATATTCTAGGGCACAAGCACTGAATGTTGAACTGTGAACCTGCTATATACTGATGCATAGCACAACAGTTACTAATGTCTCCCAGAGTTACTCCTCTGATAGTCCTGGTTTCACCTGTTCTCTCACATTGTGGATGCTCCATTCTCATTCTCTGCTCTCAACCTAACTCCCCTATGATATTCTCACTTCCCTTCTTCTCTGGCATTGCAAGTCCTTTGGCCTCCAGCCTCATTGCATGTCAATTCGACCAACATAACAAAATATGTATCCAAAGCATTCTTCTTGTTACTCTTGTTCTAGCTGTCCCTCTGAACTCTTGCAGTGGGTTTCACTCTGCCACCATCCATTTTCTTCTGGGCTGGTCACCATTTCATTTTACCCAAGTTCTCTATTCCATGCCTTATCTGTTCATTTTCATCACAAAGGACTTTGGCTTGAAGATGATGACAGGCACTTGTGTATTGGTATGTAGTCACATGCATGGGTAGTGTGTAATGTAGCAGTAGCAGTGCAATAGACTTCACGTACCAAGTCCCCCCAATTGTGGATTATTGGATGATAGGCCAGAACTACCATTCAACTTGCTCACACAAGGGTATCTATGTTTGGTGAAGCATGGTCATTCATGCCTAGTGAGGCAGATGCTGAAGTGGTGCCTGACCCAGATGACCTGGATTCATGCATTTGAGCATTGCGATGGTGACTGTTACTGTGATTGGTGTTGACATAGGATGCTGAGGTATGGGTATCTGCAATGGGTTGGCATGCCATAGCTGCAGTGGCAGCAGCAGGCACATCATGGCAGGATCATGTACATATCACATCTGACTTCATGGATATAGGTTGAGCAGAGCCATGCAATTTGTAGCTGTTAACACTTCATTGCATCATAGTGCTGGAGAATGCAAGAAGGACTTGCTAAAGACTACATCTGCAATACCCTGGAACCAACCATGAAGATGCTGTTGGGATATTAAACTGCCTTTTAGTAGTTCATATTTAGTGCGAAGGTTTGTTGCTTACATAAGCAAAAATGCGTACATACAGTAGAGTAAATTTTCTCCTCTCCTCAGTAGCTTGTTCATACTGAGGAGTAAGTTCCCCTTTTTTATTTAGCCTTTACACTTACTGATCACCTGTAGTTAATTATCTGACAGGTACATACTAATATATAAGTAGCTTGTTCATACTGAGGATTAATTATCTGACAGATGCGTCCATCATCCCCTTGTCAAGACCAACAAAAGATGACTACTCATGCATCACAAATGGTCTTCCCTTCGTCGTCTTCCCTCCAGAGTGGCATTTTGGTTTTGGTCATATGACAGTTGTAACACTGCTGATCCATTCATTCCAGCTAAGGACATTGGATGCACATGGCCACATAACAAATGAACCCGAAAAAAGCAATGGTCAAGGTCAGTATTAGAATCCCCCACCTCCCCAAAAACACCTTCCTTCCCAAGCACCAAAACAAGGAAACCAACTCCACCCATATCCAATTGAAAGCAAAGAAGAATGAAACTGTACCTGACACATTACCCCCCCCCTCCCTCACTGTGGCCCCCACATGCAGTTGTGTGCCCAATTCCATGAGCAACTTCTCTGGTGTTATCACCACTCCCCACACTAGTACCACTATGTACACGGTGCACATTCGAAGAGGTGGATGGATGGGTGGATATGTGAGTTGTGGAGGTATTGGAATGTTGCTCAACCTGGCTGGACCATGTGGTTTTGGCATAGGGACATCTGTGCTGTGCTGAGATTTAGTTGTGGAGAATCCATTACAAGCAGGAAATATGCACCAATTTACAATACAAGCCACATGCATTACAATTCAGTTCATCATTCAATCTGCATTTACACAAGGGGGTGTGTGTTACATCACAATTTGAGCATGCAGCTTTAACAGATCCACTGGCACCTCCATTGGTACTGTTCCCATTGACTTTTGCATTGCCCGGAGTGCTCACACTGCTTGCACCATGACCAACACCCGACATGCCTGAGACAGTGGCACTGGGGCCAGTCAGGGACCATATTGAGTGTGAGGAAGTGCTAAGTGTCAGAGAGGGATGACTGCACATCCCAGCACTAGGTCCAGGTCTGATATGAGTCATGACAGAAGTCAGGTGAGCTCCGATGCCAGTGTTGGGGTTAGTGGTGATGTTAGGATTGGTCGTGGCTGTATTTGCATTAGGGGTTGAGGTGGTGGTAGCACTGGGTGTGGGAGTGGCACCTGTTTTGGGGTTAGGGGGGGAAGGGCCTTGGAAAAAGGGGTGCATGTTGGTTCGGGGTGTCGATATTGACATGTGCATGTACATATGTACCTGCGAAGTCTTGCATGACAATGTCACTGTCCCCCATGGCATTGGCTGTAGTATTAGTGTCCAGTGCAGAAGATGCAGAGGGCATCTCTTCATTGCAGAAGTCAAGAAGTTCATCAAGGGAGGATGGTTGGCTTGAAGTTACTCAAGGTGTGGCGAGATGTGGAAGAAGAGTGTGTAACATCTTCACCGTAGTTCAAGGGTGTGGTCAACGTGGGGGATGCTGATAGGAGAGCTGAAGGGCGAAAATCATTTGACAGCAAAGAGGGGAATTTGAGGGTGGCTTGTTGTAGTTCATGCATGGCAGAGGATGGGTGTTTTCACTTATGGTGTAGGGAATGGGTTTTCCCTACCAGGAGATTTTATTTTTATTCTTTGGTTCTCATATTTTTTTAACTTGATTTTCCACTTATTATATGTTTATTACTTTAGTGCGAGGTTTTATTGCTTAGTCAGCATTTTTTATTACCTAGCCTGTACTTACCTTTCTAACAAGGAAGTTTTGAGTCGCAAGTTTCGAGTTCGAGTTCGAGTTTGAGAAGGTCGAGAGTGGCCTCTCTCTGTGTCTAGACAGCCTCAGACAGCCTCAGACGTCCCCAGACAGTATCTCTCTCCAGGCTATAGAAGCCCCTTTGGAAGTTCTCTCCTCCTTCAGACATCTCTACCCATCCCCAGCACTTCCCATATCTTTTTCCTACAACGGGTCAGGGAAGACGAGTCCTAGTCATCAAAGGAGTCATCGCATGGGATGGAATTGTGGTTGGAGGAACAGGTGGCTTGATGACTGCATCTAGCAAATGACATGTGGGGTTCCTTGAATTCAGGACAGGGTTTGAGATTGGGTTTGCTGAGTTTGTTGTTTGGGGCTGCAGGGGATGGTTGATTGACAGAGAAGGTGAACTAGATGCATTTGATGGTGCCAGGTTTGGCATTCTGACTAGCTTTGTGACTGCACTCACATTGGCAGATGAAGCATTGCATTTGAAATTGGGCACCTTGAGTTCCCTGATGGCTCCTGTGGGGGGAATGTAGGTCTGGTTTCGGCCTGAGGGAGACACACCTGCTCTTTTCTCTGTCAAGCTTGTCACCCATGTTCTGGGCATCCATAAAGGTAATGAGGCATTTCCCAGAGTCAATGAGAGTGACAGTATTTGTTTTGAGATGCTGTCCCTGTTCGAGGTAGTTGGCAACCTTCGTGCACACTGTGGAGGAGTTTAGCTCTGGGCTGTATGGGTGAGTTTTCGACCACACCATCATGTCTTTGTGAGCAACTCAGGGTCGCTCAGATTGCTGAAAGTGACAAGGGATTTTTTTCCCTGCATATTTGTCAGTTAACTGTTACATGTAGCCCCTGGCAGGTTTTAGTCACCCATTTTCAGGTCCAGACTGAACTTGCCTCCTAGTTATCCATGGCTCCAATGGACTATTTCCCTCGTATCTCACACTGAATACAGCCTGATACAACATGCTCTAGCATTGCAAGCAGCGACTTTTCTTTCTCGACTGTGAACTGCATGAAACATGTGGCAATATATGAATATGGTTGAATAAGTATAGCCCTTCCTCACACATAATTACATGTGCAACATGGACTCTGTATGACCTTTGACACTTCACCATGTATAACCTAACCTTCCACCAAGCCAGGTCAGTAACCTGTGTGTGCTTTGGATACACACGATGACTAATGTCGACTCCTTGGGATCCCAATGTGCAGAGGAAGTTCCCAGCATATCTTCAGGCTGTGTGAGCAAAACCACAAGTCATAGTCCAACCATTGTAAATACGACCTGCTCTGGTGTGGCGTGAGCATCTAAAAATGATGGTTGCACAGTTTGCAGGCATGTGCTTGATAAGTTCTAGAGCGACATTCTAATCATCAAGGGTGGATCAAAGTTTCCAGAATGCACATCAACCATACTGGAATGGCTACTACTAGTATGCCAATGAACCCAATGCAGGCATTGTGGTTCTTGCTCCTTGGTAGCCTTGCTGTCTCACCAAAACATGGGCCTTGCAGGTCGTCAGGTGACAAAACATGGTAGTATAACATACCAAGAACTTTGAAGTCATGATAAGTCCAGCTGCTCTGATCTGACATCCGTAATACCAGCAGAAAATATAAATGTTAAGGTGTGTAGCAATTGCAAGTGACAATCGACTCACAGACCAGTGCAAGTGCTGGACTGCAAGGTCTCTTCCTTCTTTTGGCCCACATGCAGGTTAACTAAGTCACCTTAAGTAGCAATGGATAAATGTATCAGTGTCTGGGTGCATCAGCAAAACAGCCTTTTTTGGCTACAGGTGGGAACAGATCATGTGCTTCTATGCAACAAGGCTTGCCATGCTTCGCTGCAGTGGGTGGATTGAGTCCAAAAAGCTTTGAGTAAGTACATACACATGCAACTGTCTAATGTTATTTGTGCTACATATGTAGTCATTTACCTAGACAGACTTATATGTGCACTCATTGAGGTAGTCTGCATGGAACCACCATATTGCAAAGGTGGCCCATGATCACACCTGCCATACGAAAGACCTCATAGGTGGTTGTTCATGAAACCTAGTAATCTGGAAGGGGATTATTAAAGGACAGCAGAGAATATCAGATGCATACTCAGTAGTGGAAAGGCAGTTGTCGATGTAGTTTGGGGAGATAATGGACTCGTCATCATTGGGATAGGCACAAACTTGAAAACAGCAGCCATTGTGGTAGTGGTATTGAAGTGGTGTAGTGTACATAGAGGCTGGTGAGGTTACAAGTTCAAGGGACATATCGTGGCAGAGCAAAGTGCCAATGATATGGTGGGGGGTGAGGGTGTAACTTAGGCCTTGGATGCAGTGTCATAAGCGAGAGGTTGCCATAGAACAAAGCAAGCCTAGAATGTGGGCAAAAGAAGAAATTGGTTGGTGACTGTCAACATTGATGTAGAAATGGAGTCCATGATTTGCAATTCTGTGGAAAGGGGACCATGGTGTCACTGATTGCCATAGGAGCAGAGTGGGTGGATTTTGAAATTTGAGTGTTGTGTGGTACAGCGAGAACATTTTTTCCTTGTTACTTACATAATCGTGTTTGGTTTTAGCCAGGATAGTTTTTCCCTTGTCCCTCAGTCTTCATCTGTCACAAAGCCTGAGATACATATTCTTTTTGGTCCAGTCCAAAATCTCATCCTTCATAACCTTCAAAAGGTTATGAGCCCTGACTGCACAGCTCTATTCCCAATCTTGAAAATCTAACTAGAAAGTCTATATGATGAGGCACTAGTACTCAGATATGTCAAGCCCTCCTTCTGCATCCACTGCAGGAAAATTGGCTGCGCAGCCAACATCCTCGACTATGACACCATCTGGCAGAGTTACTCAAGGCTCGAGCCAACTGTATGACATCCCACCTTTTGACAATGATGGGTCAAGCTTCCAGAACTGGAAGGCATGGGTGGAGATGGTGTTGGATGTGTGTGGACTCTGGTCTGTGGTTGGTGGTGCAGACAAGACAGCACCTGACCCCAAGACACAACCAAATGAGCATGTGGAATGGGAGATAAGAAATAGGGAAGCATGGGCACAGATCCTCCTTACCTTGAAGGATGAACCCTTGAGTGGTGTCTTATACACAAAGACTGCAGCAGAGGCCTGGATCAAACTCAGCAAGAGATACAAGGGAAAAGGAAAGCAGACCATTGCATATCTCATTGGAGAGCTCTTCTGCAGCACCCTCACAGACGACTCCTCACTCAAAACACAGCTAAATGCAATGCAGCAAAAGGTGTCAATCATATGGTCACTTGGTCAACCATTAGATGATGCACTAGTAGCCATTGCAATGGTCATATCACTTCCACCATCCTATTCCACCCTCCACACCATCCTCATATCGACGAATGACAAACTCACAGTAGACTCAGTAATATCACAAGTCCTCATCAAAGAACAGCCAAAGCAGTTATCAAGTGGACAAACTGCCCTTGCAGCAAAAGCTGGAGATAAGGGAAAAGGAAAGGCACCAGAGAACAAAAAGAAAAAGAAGTGCTGCTACTGCAAGTTAATGGGCCACCTTGAGAGGGAATGCTGAAAGAAAAAGGCAGACGAAGCTGCAAAGGGTACACAGGTGGGTGACAATGAAAAAGAAAAGGAGAAACCGAAGGAGAAAACAGAGTTAGTGGCCAAACTCACTCAGGTTACTTCTGGAGATGACGAGAGCTCCCTCGAGCTCTTCATGGCGAATATCTGAGGCAAACTGAGAGCACATGACTGGATAATCGACTCTGGTGCATCAGCAAACATGTCTTGTCAATGAAGCTGGTTCACTTCCTTTAGTCCCCTTGTTCCCCCTCAGCCAGTCATCATCAGGGATGGCACATCTATCCAAGCCATTGGAAAAGGTTGCATAGAGGTTGAGATGCATCTCCCAGATGGATCTAGGAAGAGCACAATGCTTCGTGATGTATACTCCATACCCGAACTGGACACAAACCTAGTCTCAGTCCCAGCACTGACTGGAAGGGGCCTACAGGTCATATTCAGAGAGAACACCTGTGAAGTGTTAGCAAGCAGTTGTCTTGCAGCCATGACCAATAAATGAAATGCCCTCTATATCCTAGCAGCAACCCCATGTACTGGCATGCACTCTGCTTACATGGTAACTGGACCTGTGACCGTTCTTGATCCCATGACCACAGTATCTGCCTTTGCAACATGTATAAAGACTTCAAAAGTGAGTCTGGAAACCTGGCATCACTGCCTAGGACACATAAGTCCAAAGTCAGTGCTTGCACTTGAGCAAAGGGAAATGGTCAGCAGCATGGAGATAGTTGGACTGAAGGACCCTCATCACGCACCTTGTAAATCATGCCTTGCAGGAAAGCAAAGTCAGAATCCCATTGCAACTGAGTCAGCCACTGAGAGCCCAAGTGTCCTCTACAGGACATATTTGGATGTATGTGGACTGATGGAAATGACTGCATGAACAGGCCATAAATATTTCGTCACCTTCATTGATGGGCACTCACACCATCTGGTTGTGAAGCTAATGAAGATGAAAGACAAGGTGCTACTGCTAACAAAGGAATATTTCTCCAGGGCCAAGGCTGAGACCAGCAAACAGCCAAATTACCTTCGAAGCGATGGTGGAGGAGAATACTGCTTCCAAGATTTTGATGCCTACCTGAAGTCAAAAGGGGTACATCATGAAAAAATGAATCCTTACACTCCTCAGGAAAATGGCATTGCTGAATGCATGAATCAGACACTTGTCGAATGTGCTTGCATGATGCTAAACAATGCCAATCTTCCAAAGAAATACTGGGGGGATGTGATCATCCACGCAGTGTACATCATCAATCAATCTCCTATGCATACATTAAAGGATGGCCTTATGCCATATGAGGCATACAGTGGAAACAAACCTTTCACCCCAGGCATAATTCAGTAGCAGGTTGATCTGATTCCCACACATTACATGTACAAAGTTTATAATTTCAGGAGTATACTGTATGGTGTCACCAGTCTACTGAAATCTGAAGTTTGAGTAAGGTGTCCTTGGTGTACAAGCTGAACTGTCATTACAAATCTAGTATACATCACCACCATTCCATGCCCCAACTAGAATCTTAAACTCCATGCATGTACTAGTTCTTCTTGTAGTTGACTGGAATCCTAAAGCTCAGGCATGAATCATATGCACCAGGACACTGATGGAGAACAATATAATGTACAGGGAGCAGTGAGTCTGATGCAAGTTTGATATACTTAAAACTGGGCAAGCTGATGTGCTATGGGCACACTAACTGTTGGACATGTGGCAACCAAGCTGCTACAGGAACAGATTTTCCAATATCAGGTAAACAGTAAACTTGTTGTGACTTGATGTGTCATGAGTGTCACAGTCTCAGTGGCAGTTCATCCTTTGTTATAAACACCATGTGCATGCCAATGAGCACATGATGTTTTGTGTTTCAGTCACTAGCCAGTACCTTAATGAAACTTAAAATATCAGTAAAGTATTGGTGACATGGTGGCATGCACTGGTTGCTTGAGCTGTGCCACTGTGCTGTGTTGCATGGCCTTACTGGAGCTGGAACACTGAAGCAAATCATCCAGTGGCCTCTCAAAGGATATATGCAGCCCAGTGGCACAGCTCCAGTGACCAGTGCATGCCACTGTGTCACCAATACTTTACTGATATTTTAAGTTTCATTAGGGTACTGGCTAGCAACTGAAACACAAAACATCAGACACTCATCAGCATGCACATGGTGTTTATAACAAAGGACAAACTGCCACTGAGACTGTGATGTTTATGACATATCAAGTCACAACAAGTTTACTGTTTACTTGATATTGGAAAATCTGTTTGTGTAGCAGCTTGGTTGCCACATGTCCAACAGTTAGTGTGCCCATAGCACATCAGCTTGCCCAGTTTTAAGTATATCAAACTTGCATCAGACTCACTGCTCCCTGTACATTATATTGTTCTCCATCAGTGTCCTGGTGCATATGATTCATGCCTGAGCTTTAGGATTCCAGTCAACTACAAGAAGAACTAGTACATGCATGGAGTTTAAGATTCTAGTTGGGGCATGGAATGGTGGTGATGTATACTAGATTTGTAATGACAGTTCAGCTTGTACACCAAGGACACCTTACTCAAACTTCAGATTTCGGTAGACTGGTGACACTATACAGTATACTCCTGAAATTATAAACTTTGTACATGTAATGTGTGGGAATCAGATCAACCTGCTACTGAATTATGCCTGGGGTGCTTTGCTATTGCACCTGCGAATTTTCAGATGCAAGGCACATGTCCATGTACCAGATGAAAAGCAGAAGAAGCTGGATGTAAAGTCTATAGAATGCATCCATATTGGCTTTGCAGAGAATAAGAAGGCTTACTGGTGTCTGCACAGGCAAAGTGGGACAATAATTGAATCCAGAGATGTGGTCTTCAATGAGGGGACCCCAGATGGACTAGAGCGTGTCCTAATCAAGGAGAACATCAAGACGAGAGAGCAAAAGGACTCGTTAATCCGAAAAAATGAGCCGAAAATGCCAGAAACTCACCAGGAGGAGGACAAGACCCTGCCACATAGCGAAGACTTGGCAGATCAGGGAGATTTTTTGCAAGGCAACGACGGGACCATCCAGGAGCCAGGGAACGACGAAAACGAGAGGCAGGGTGCAACGGATCTCACCCGATCTCCCTCAGATAGCATAAAGTCACTGAAAAGGGAGAACTCAAAAGCTGAGGAAAAATGCGATGAAGCACTGGCAAATGCTGCACCTACTGCGTCAGAAAAGGCCACCTGACCACCTACACAACTTCCCAGCCAAGCGAGAGGCCCGAGAATGCCATATCCTCACCCAATGCCCCCTCCAGCTGTCAGAAGATCTGTTGAGACTATGGTCATCAAGACAATCCAGCCCCATGCCATAAAAAGAAAAGAAAAGATCACTACACTGATCGAGCATCATGACAACAGTATTGATATGTAATTCGCCAAGACATAAGGTGAAACTAAGACAAGCGGGGATTGAGGTTGGAGTGAGTCCCATTCTGCCTCTACAGAGAAAATGAAATATGCATCAGACATATATATGGGTAGCTACCAGGGATGAAATATAACGAAGAGACAAGAACTCTGCTCATCGCCCCATATCACTGTCTGATCTGTGAGGCCCATAAACACATATGAAAGTCTTTGGTATCCATACCTTGCTGGTAGTGTCTGTTTATGAAACTGCTGCTTGTTTATCAGGTTATGAGCCCTGGTGCTCTGACCTACCAGCTGATGCACCATAGCAACATGCAGGTCTACAAGGAGGAATCTGAGAGGTCCAGAGATGTCAGGCCAGACTCCACCCAACAGATTGCTGATGAGGGTCAACACCCAGGGAGAACCCCCTACAGCGCCAGGGGGAGCACCTGCACTAGCTCCAGTGCCAGCAGCCCCTACAACGTCTATGATGGTGCCAAGGACACCTGTGGTGACGACCTCATTAGCGATGATGATCCCTTTGGCTTCAATGATGTTACCTGCAACACATGCCACCATGGCACCCATGTCTATGACACCTGCTGGATCACCAATGCCCACCACAATGACAGTCTTGGGGAAACAAAAAGAAAGGGACATGCCAAAAGAAAAGGAGAAAGAGTTGAGGTTAGAGAAGGTAGAGAAGCTGATGAATGATAATTGGTCAGCATGGAAAAAGAAGATTGCTTCCACACTCCAGGCACATGGCCTATACAAAGTCGTGACTGGGAATGATGTAAAGCTGCCAGAGGAATGGGCAGATGAGGTAACAGCATGGAAGAAACAGGATTATCACACACATGCGACTATCTTATCTAATCTCTCTAATGAGCAGACTATCCACACCTGCCTCCTGGGCCAGGAGACTGCTGCTAACTTATGGAAAAACCTGCACATCATGCATGAGACCTGTGGTCAACAATCTATCACCATGATACAATGGGATCTGTATGGATATAAAGCTGATGATGATATGGATATTCCCGCACATATTAATAAACTGCATGACTACCAAAATCGCCTATACGAGATGGGTGACATAATCCCTGATCCCCAGTTTCAAGCAATCCTCGTGTCATCACTTCCCTCTTTGTGGGATGCACACTGCAGAGCTGGGGAGCACTGGCATCTGGAGGCGGTTCACGCATGATTCTACACCATTCTTGAAGCTCCTCGAGATCAGCATTGTTGCCATCAGAGTCAGAGTGGTCTGAATCTATGCTGGAGTCAAATGAATCCGAACCAACATCATGGAGTGCATGCATGAAGTCCTTGGGCATGTCTGCAAAAACAAGAGGATAATTGGAGTCAAAGCTGATGGGACAGAAACAGTGTGACTCAGCCCAGTTCTATGATACACTTGTGGACCTCCTTATAGAGGTTTCGAGCCAACCCTGAGTCCAAGAAGACGACCATCTATTGATGTGAAAACCATGTGAGCAAGCCAATGACAAGTGGCATGTACTCAGGACATTGGCATAGTGCAGCATGACTTTGGATGTCATATCAATGGCTGCCATGCAGCCACACCCTGATGAACTTAATCAATGATAAAGGGGAATTTATGACATGCAAAGGTAATAGCATGCATTGACATCAATGTACAGAGGCAAATGACATATTCAGGCAGATGCTGACCCTCTAAAAGTCTGCTTCCCGTTGCTCTGATCCTATTGGCATAGGGCAGCCATCAGTTTTCATGAAGTAATATGAATGGCACAATGAGGAGCACTTACCTGAATCGTCACTTTGTGTTTCGGTTGGTGTTTGCTCAGAGTCAGAACTGCTTGGAGGCTGTTCGACTGCTCCTGCTGCTTGGCCACGCATCCCAGCCCAACCTTTCATCTGAAGGAACATGTTGCCATCAATGTGGACAAAGAATTGTGATCTCTCCTCAAATGAATGGCTGCGAAACACTGAAACTCATGAATGTTATAGTACAATATAGTTTCGAAATGTATGTGCAAAAAAAAACAGGAAGGTGTGACTGAAAATAGTGAGTTAAAAGGCTTTGGTGCAAGTGCCTATGGTGGTGCAAGTGCATGTGAATGACTGTACCCAATCGAAAGTTACATATCACCAAATGTGTCTATATGTGTATCTACAAAAGTCAGTTAAGAACCGGAAGTCCTGAAAATCCCGGATAGAGCCATAAAGGCTTGGATAGAGTTTGGCCAGTTTACTGATGCCCCAGCAACCTACTTCTCTTTCTGATGTTGAGACCATTCACAAAGATGACAGGGCCTTTGAGGGATTCTATGGGAAGCTGGAGACCTTCCTCAACACTTGCCTGCCCACTTATGGGTACCCACTTGACAAGTGGATTCGACTACAAGGAACGAGTACAGTATGTATCACTTTCTCCCTTCTTAGTATATGCAGACTTAGCCCTATTTTCTTCAAGGTTTGGGAGTATTGATACCTGAAGGTCAAGTACACTTCAATGGTGGACTGGAGAATTGCCACAGATTAAGTACCTCAGATGCAGCCCAAATTTCCATCAGGTTAGCCTTGGTACGATTGCACCCTCATTCAGTTCTCGAAGACCAAGATTGCCTTTGTTCGCCTCATATTCTTCTTTAGCTGCAAAGTTGCGGCACTCAACAATACTTTTGAGCTTGTGCTTGTTCAGCCACTCACAGCTGGGATTGGAGTGTGCAAGTTCGACCAAGACTTACAGCGTGTCTGAGTCAAAGCTGTACCCCATATAGTGTGGATATTCATCCCTGTTAAGTCAATCATTCGAGGCACACTGCTTTACCCAGATCCCAGTCATCATGGCAAGTTTTTTGTTGTTGAGCACATTGATGGCAACATGTTCCTTTGGATGAAAGGTTGGGCTGGGCACTTCAGGTAACCCTTTTCTGTAAGCATTTAGGCTGAATAGTTTCTCCAAACCATTCAAGCTAAATGCCTCCTAGACCAAGGTCATCCCAGGGACATCCACCCATTTCCCAGGGCAAAGCATGATTCCAGGCCCTGGGATGGCCCATCCATGATGGGATTTCCCACTGGCCCTTCCCTGGGATTTGCATTTAAATAAAATAATTTGGGACATCCCATAATTGCCTCAGGTGTCTGGGGTCCCTTACCCAAAAAGTGCTGCCATATATTAGCACTGGAATTCACTCATCCAAGATAAGACAATTATCATGAACAGGAAACATTGTGCCTGCCCTATGACACAGATGTGAATATAATAGAGTAAAAAGAATTATGCTTTGTCAGTGCTCATTCAGCATTGTGTGCTGGGCAGTGTGGTCCATATGTTGTCACAGTTGAGGCCCAAGAAAGAAGCACTTCCAGATGACATATTAGAGTATGATTGGAATGTCTTATCTACCCCAATTCCATTATACATACCATCCAGGTGGAACTGGGTGTGCAACTTTGACATCTCAAGAAATAATCATGGTGCTGGATGTTATCATCAACAATGGTTGTGCTGATACTGTTATGAGAAAGGTATTTAGAGAATGTTATACAACCAGACCTGCCAATGCATGTGAAAACCAGTCACAATTATCACCAGAAATTCATAAACACCTGATTTCTCATATTGAAATCAGGGGTTATTAGAAATTAAACTGCATGTTAGCACTGGTCATGAGATTACATGCTGATTTGTGCCCAAGCATTGAGGAAATAACAGACAGACATTCTATGTAGTTTTGAACACATCAAACCAAATATTGAAAGTACAGTACTATGGTAGATAGTGGGTGGGTCACAAAATGGCATACCAACCACCCACGAGATGATGGTTTTGATGTATTCCTCACCCAGCAGTGGGAACATGTCTTGGCTTCACTTCTAAATATTATTCTCATTGCACTTGTCATAAGCATGAGCCTTCCATTGGGTGTGTCCACTACACTGAACATTCATCTTCACCACATGAACTCAATCTGAGGCTGACCCATGACAGCTTGAGAGGCAACAATGGGACATCCCACCCCCACTTATGAAGGTGAAAGGGATGTCCCATGGCAGCCTCACAGGCTATGATGGGACATCCCTCCTCCCCTTATGAAGGTCAAAGGGATGTCCCATGGCAGCCTCACAGGCTATGATGGGACATCCCTCCTCCCCTTATGAAGGTCAAAGGGATGTCCCATGGCAGCCTCACAGGCTATGATGGGACATCCCTCCTCCCCTTATGAAGGTCAAAGGGATGTCCCATGGCAGCCTCACAGGCTATGATGGGACATCCCACCTCCCCTTATGAAGGTCAAAGGGATGTCCCATGGCAGCCTCACAGGCTATGATGGGACATCCCACCTCCCCTTACATCAGAAAGCTAACACTTGCCCTAACAAAATATCTTTGCACACCACACAACCATGGCATGTGCATCTAGTCTCACAAAAATATGCCCAGATGCTGACCTTCACATAAAGAATGTCTCATAAAAATTTCAACTCATATTTAGATGTCAATTGTTGAGATACCTTTCCCCTATTTCTCTGGACCAGCCTGGTCAGTCATGTACCTTGCTGTCCAAGCTGGCCAGTTCTGTTGAGTTCTCTCCAGGTGAGGGTTAATTTACCTGCAATTCTGCATCACCACACCAGAGTCAATTGCAAATAACATCAGTTCTCCAGAAATTTCCTTTAAGTGCCCTGCATGCCATGAGAAGGAGGAGCATGCAGCCAGCTCCAAACCCATGCCATACTTTGTATGTCCACTCTGATATTCTATGCTAGTGTTAATATTCTTGGAACCATTTACACAGACCATGCAGGGGAGTTCAGTTCTCACATGCAATGAGCCAATGTTTATCAGTAGCATGTGCAAAAGAGCTTCCAAGTCTTAGGTATGTGGGGGACCTATCCTCATCATTCACTTCATTTAAATGGGGTTGAATGCAAGAGGCAGTGTCCCTCATGTCCCTAATATGGTGTTGGAGGAGTATTACTCAGAGAAAACATTATGCTACATGGAGGTCATATTTCATTTTCAGCTCATGTCATGAACTTTGTCTTTGGTGGTTCAAAGCTGAGAGCTTTGCAAAGGGATGTCCCATGGCAGCCTCACAGGCTATGATGGGACATCCCACCTCTCCATATGAAGGTAAATGGGATGTCCCATGGAAGCCTCTGAGGCTATGATGGGACATCCCACCTCCCCATATGAAGGTGAAAGGGATGTCCCATGGAAGCCTCTGAGGCTATGATGGGACATCCCACCTGCCCTTATGAAGGGGAAAGGGATGTCCCATGGCAGCCTCTGAGGCTATGATGGGACATCCCACCTCCCCATATGAAGGTGAAAGGGATGTCCCATGGCAGCCTCACAGGCTATGATGGGACATCCTACCTCCCCATATGAAGGTCAAAGGGATGTCCCATGGAAGCCTCTGAGGCTATGATGGGACATCCCACCTGCCCTTATGATGGTGACAGGGATGTCCCATGGCAGCCTATGAGGCTATGATGGGACATCCCACCTGCCCTTATGAAGGTGAAAGGGATGTCCCATGGCAGCCTATGAGGCTATGATGGGACATCCCACCTGCCCTTATGATGGTGACAGGGATGTCCCATGGCAGCCTATGAGGCTATGGTGGGCCATCCCACCTGCCCTTATGAATGTGAAAGGGATCTCCATGGCAGCCCATGAGGCTATGATGGGACATCCCACCTCCCCTTATGATGGTGACAGGGATGTCCCATGGAAGCCTCTGAGGCTCTGATGGGACATCCCACTCCCCCTCATGAAGGTGAAAGGGATTTCCCATGGAAGCCTCTTAAGCTATGATGGGACATCCCATCTGCCCTCCTGATGGTGAAAGGGGTGTCTCATGCCAGCTTGTGAGGCTATGACAGGTCATCTCCCCCCCTTATGAAGGTGGAAGGGATGTCCCATACCAGCCTATGAGGCTATCATGGACCATCCCACCCCCATAATGAAGGTGACCAATATCATCACACAAATTCTTCCTCTTAACACGTTTCATACATTACAATATATGACAAACATTATTTTATCTACAAGCTCTTTTACTTGGTGATGATGGTGGATCCATATCTAATAGATCACTGTCCATTTCATCTCCCCAAGACAATTCTGCCAATGACATATCATTGTGTTGGTGATATTCATCTGCCAGGGCAAACTCTTCAGCAACATATAACAACTCATCATCCAGCACTGTATCATCCTCCCCTTCCCCCTCTGACTCAAAGCCATCCAGCCTCTCCCCATCATCTGCATCAACACACATCAAATGAGGAACTTGAACCATGCTATGCAGATCTTCATTACTTAGACCCCAGTTCTCATAAGCAGCCCCAGGAAAGTCACTTAGTTGCTTCTGCCACATGAGGCAAAGCCCTGCCAGTTTAGATAATCTACAGTTAAGTTCATATGCCAGATCATCATCTACATTTGATGTTAGCTATGGGAATGCAAAGACAAGTCTTTCTCACCTGCATCCTCCATAGCCCTCTGCATGCAAGCCCACTGTTCAGAAAACCACAGCACCAAGGCTTGTTTTTCCTTCAATAAATGCCTTTCCTCTTCTTCACATCTCCTTAGCTCAAGGAGTGACCTGATCCCTGAGCGAACCTTGTCATCAGCTAACCATGCAGGTAATACACCATCTGCATCATCCCCAAGACCAACATCCTGCCATATATCATCATCCACATCCAGTTTGAATAATGAATCTCTTGGAATCAGGAGTGGTGCAATGGACCCTTGAGGAGCTTTCCCTTTGTGTATCAGGCCTACCATTTGCAGGCACAAATTATTGTAGCTACTAGCAAGCTTGACTATTCCTGGTTCTCGCCGCTTAACAGATGCTTCTGTGTGGTATTGCAGTCTTTGTTCTTGAAGACAGGTCAAATGCAAGGATATTCATTAATGAGGATCTCTTCCCACTGACTGTGTGCCGATATGACCATTCCAGTCTCTCCAACTCAAACTTTCGTTGACGCAGACGATCTCAGATACGTTTCTTGATTGCTAATGCATGCATGCAAAGCTATGAAGCTCTTAATTAGATTCCCTGTCAATGGTGGCAATAATATGGAACTGACTTGAAGGTAAGAACTATTCTGAATTCTAGCCAGGTCTGCAGGCCCATTCAACCCAAGAGTTGACCTCTGCCTCTGCAATGCTTGCTTGAAATTCATAACCTTTTTATGACACTCTGTGATTTGTATATTCAGGTTTATCATATCAGGTACCCCATGGAGCAGATCCTGCTCCAGCACTACTAGCTTTGCTTCATAAATTTCCAATGACTTCTGAGTTTCCATGACCTGCAACACTATATTTTCAACAGACTTTGAGGTGTGTCCTAATTTTGTGGTGAGTGAGGGAAATTATCCATTGTTATTTATACAAGCAGCTTACTAGGGGTTGGCTTTGTCTGTGCAGCAATTTGGGCATCCCATTCTGCTTGGAGAGTTGGGATATCTACTCCACATCTCCTTAGGCCTTTGCTTGCAGAAGCCTTCTTTTCTTGACAATGATTCCAGTGGCGCAAAAGCCACTGGCCAAGACCATTGAGGCTCTTCATGTCAAGATGATGCACCTGGAAGTCAATGACAAAGAGTCGCTGATGATACTAATACCATTAGCCTAGAACACATATAGGAAGCTGTACCCATACCCCAGAAACACGAAGAGATGGTATCAGTCCTTTGATTGAACTCCAAAAACGCTCACAACCCTCCCCATCAGACAGCCCAAATCCTTCTCTTTTATGGGGGTGATAGATAAGCTGGCATGCCCACTGATGTCCAAAGGCATGAAACACTGAGATGGCAAAAGAAATACAAGGCAAAAATGATTTGAGAAAGCCCCACTTCCTGCAGCTCTGCTCCAGTTGACAACCTATGTCATATAACAACCCAACACGAAAATTACTTGGGAGATGGCCAAAATGTGATCTGATGAGGGCAAGTGCATAGTGCTGCTTCTCCCCAGCTGAAGTCATGTTTGCAAGGTGAATAACACGATCATGGCGACAGAGTAGGGCCATGACCCCAGTATCTGAAAAGAACTGGGTACTTGCCTGAACAACCATTAAGACAATCAAGTTAGAATATATGATTAAGCCTCACTTTTTGATGCCTCTCATCAGCTGCAGTGAAGGAGTCATTACAACCCTTTAGCACTGATGTTGTTATCCTCATTCCCTCCTCAAATACATCACCCTCATCCCCATGATTTCTTTTTGAAGCCTGACCACTGTAAAGATTGATGGTAAATGAGTGTGGGAGGAGGCTAAAATAGGCTCCTGTTGGAAGGGGGTCTCAGTTTGACCCAGGAGGCTAGAGTTGCCTGGTAGAGGGGTCCAAGAGTAGAGGAAAAGACCAAAAACGCGCCCTAAAACCCAAGAGAGACTCAAGAAAACCTTTATAGGACATCAAGGGAGGAGAAATAACATTCTGAGCCCTCAGGCTCAGGATTCCGTCTATCTCGTCTGTGGTGGTACATCTATTATTCTTTCTAAGTATGTACAGGTGCTCGAAGTACTCGCACGGGCTTATGTAAGCCACAACGCGTCCAAACACGAAGTAAAAGATAAAGAAAAAGAAGGAAAACAGACCAGTAAGTAAAAACAATGAAATAAAACAAAATACCTAGTGGAGAGGATACTCTCCCTACACCACTCCTCCTTTGATTTGCAGACTTTGACTTCTGCAATCCATCAACTTCACATTCCATGGCCTGAATGTCTTCTGGTGAAAGGAAAACTGTAGCTGTAGGGTTTACAGGATCATCTGGCTGTCCACTCCTGCGCTTCTGAGTGAAACAAGCATCAATGCAAACAATTGCATCCACATCTGAAGGGCTACAAAAAGGAATTTTAGTAATTGTTAATGTTATATTCATCCAACAACATACCTTTGTTGACTATTATTGCTCTGCCAGTTGTGACCACCAAAGCATAGAGGACAACGCTGTTGTAGGTATTGTGATGGCCTCATCTTTGAGCTGAAGACATCACTATCTGGGGAATAATGGGATGATGATGCATCTGCAAGGGGAATGTCTGATGGGGGGCTTATAGATTTTTGCAGCTGTTGCTGGATGTGTTCATCAAGGGATATCTCGAGTATACAATACCAGTGGTATGCATTGCCAAACCTCCTATGTATACCTTCCTGTGAGTGGCATTAGTCATCTTTGGCAGACAATAATAATGAAAGTATATGTTGGCAACATCCCCATAAACATTATGAACAGCCATTCTATCCTATCAATATAGTACTACTGCAATCCCAAGAAACATGAGTCACACAAGCATACAAAGCATGAACTAGGCAGTCATTTATTAAATACACTACCTACATAGAACAGTCACCCATGCTACAGGCACTACAAGTATTACTATGATGCATACCCCAGAAGGAAGGAACATTGGGATGATGACATGAAACTCAAGAGACCCATACCTTTGTGTCCACCTTATAACCCATGCCTGCAAGGTATGCTTCAAAGGACTCACACCATGCTGAGGTGTTTGGAGGCATCCGCATGAAGAGCTGTCTGACAAGGCTTAGAAGCTGTAGACTAACAGCAAGGGTCGGCCCTAGTGGGGCACAGGGGAAGTAACCCATCCAAAGAAGTTGAACGGCAGCAGGCACACATGAGCAAACCATTAGATCCACATGTTGCAGGCCTAGCACGAACAATGTGCCAGTCAGGCAGGAAAAATGACATCGGCCAACATAAATCTCACCATTGAAATGAATACATGTGACTTTCAGCCTTCAAGACAGTCTGCAATTACACATTGGCGGCTCATAGTCTACAGGATTCCGGAAGCAGTCAGAGAGTCGCCAATATGAGAGGTATGGTTGAACGAGGGAAGGGATGACATCGCGCGACCACCGCTGCCATTGCTTCATTTTCTTGCATGAGTTCCTAGACAGTGATGAGAATGGATCTTGGCTAACATGTAGCCCGTCTGTTAGGCAATGGAAAGCGGGATCGCTAGAAGGCTCAGGTTCACCACACTCAGAATTCCTCAAAGGGAGAGTGGTGCCCGAAGTAGAGCTGCAGCACACACGTGGGTCGGAGGTGGCATGGGGATGTTGCATGAAAGCACGATGACCAGGCAAAGTGAGCAAGCGCTCGATGGGGAGGTAAAGGCTTGCAGTTCCGGGAGCACGACGTGGAGGTTCAATGATTTGATGGTCAATAAGAGACAAAGGATCATCTGAGAGAACTGCATTGGAATCCTGGCCTAGTTGGCCCGTAACTGGTGCAGAGCATCTTGTAATCTGTTTCGGTTGATGGAAAGACATCTACGAAATTCGGTCAGAGAGCCTAAACTATCTAGGCAAGTTAGTGGTAGACGACGGTTCTGCAACACCAAATTGCAGAACAATGACAAGGACGCCAAGTCCTGGTCTGCTGGCAGCAACACCAAGGTGCTACGAGCACGCCTCTGATAGTTAGCTACCAGTGTAGGATGGCGAGCTAACCTTTGCACAGGATGAATCAAGACAACACAAGAAAGAGACAGCAGACAAGGAATATGACTGAAATGTGTGGGGACAAGCAACAGATGACGATCAGAAAACATGCGATTGCGATGTACTACACAAATTATTTTCATCCGGGAAACATGCATCCGGAGATAGCGACGGTAATTAACAGTCATGAGATGAGACGGGTATGAAGCGGGGGAGAATAGGCAGATGACCGAAATTATCAAAGAAACACTGTACATAAAATGCAGCCAACTTCCTTTCTACAGCCCAGACACACGCTGACAACGCTGATGGTGGGAGGGGCTCCACCAAGTCTGGGGGAAACCCCAACCACAGTGCGAGTAAACTCCGAAGCCTCTCCATGTACTCGCATTTGGATTGGAGGTCAGATGACCCAAGCCCTCGATTTTCACCTGGGAAAGGCTCAGTGCACATAGTCAGCTCCAAATCACCAGGGAAAATCTGCAGAGAAGATCTGGTAAGCGTACTTCCAATCAGGTGAGATAACATTGTACCTGATGGACAAGATCGAGCCACTCTGACTCCTCATTCAATGATGAGGATGGCATTAATGCACGGCTGAGAGTGACTAACTTGAATTGGAAGTTGTGCTCATATAGATCCCACAGTATCTTACTTTTTGTCAACCGATCCATACTAGCAAGGTCTGCGAGGGAAATTGAAATGTCCCGGAATTGGACTTGGCTGGGTATGTCATGTTGGACCCTGATGAGCTCGGGACCAAAGAGGTTGGCAGCTTCACGTAGTCGGTCGCCAGAAAACATACTTGAGATTTGCTTGGGAATCGTGTTGAGGAAATCCCGCCAGGAACGGGGGGTAATGGGAGATGAATCTGAAGCAGATAAACGGGTGATCCAACCCACTCGAGAGACCAGCCAATTCCTCAAATATCTCTGCCTGCGATCAGAAGACTCGCCCCTCACAAACAGGGCTGGGTGAGGGAAAAAGTAAGCTATCTTCGGGGCATCAGGGTGAACCCTCTTTGCATCTTTATTCACGTCCTTAAGGGCAGCATGCCACGTGGACATAGCAGGCGGGATAGCAGGATCATCGAGGTCTTCCCACAGTTCAGCATTCGGAGTGATGGATGGCTTGGCTCTGGGCTTCGATCCTGCAGGAGGATCTAAGTGAAAGGTTAAACATGCTGAGATAGTATGAATGGAATACCTACATGGTCATGTGCATTGCCTGGGCCTGTCCACCCTGACGGCTCCTGTACTTGCATTTACACTGCTGGAACTTGCAGGATTAGAGGCTGCGGTGCCCATACTTGTGGGCGTGGAGGCCATAGTGCTGCTGCTGCTTCGTGCATTTGGCTCTGGCCAGGGGCGTGCAAATTGCTCTAGCCCAATCACTGCACCCTCTCGAGTGTGCAGGTGGCGAGCGTCACTGGGGTAACACCATCCGCCATTCCATTTCAGTACTTGGCTGACCTCAACATTCTCAGGATCCATAACTATGTCATCCGGGCATGTAACCTCGACTTCCTTCAAAACTCGCATATCTTCGGGGACATTATTCAGTTTCCAAATCAACCAGACCGGTATATGGACTTCGAAAAGGTGCTGGCAGATTCCAGGGTCCATCGTGAAGGCCCCCATCCAACAGTCAATAGCATCAATGAAGGATCCAGTAGCGGGTGGGAGTACTGTCTCCAGATACTCTAGCATCCCAAAGATGTCTAGGCAAAGGCGCTGACAAAATGTAACAAGTATCACTGTATCTCGGAACGTGAATGGGAGTTGCTAGATAAAAAATTCAGTCAATGAAATGTGAACCAGAAAAAATGTCACACCTTCAGACACAGGAGACATCGTTGGCATGATCGCAACCAGGCATCCACCTTCAGAGGGCCATTGTAGTGGGGGCACCTCTGCATCCAATCCTGCGTGCGTCCATCCAGTCGATTATATAGGGTCTCCAGCAACTTCCATTTGTCCACATGAATCCTGCTGACCTTGAAGGCCGACCCTCTCTCTAGGATGAAATCCTCCACCGACTGGGTAACATCCCACCACATCCACTTCCACATCGAGTCGTCTAGATAGGCCGATTTCCGAGGAATACAAGCACTCCATATATAACGTTCGGCATGCAATTGTGGCCATTGGAAACAGTTGATATGGCCCATACATCTGTCATGTAGTAGCTCAACCCTTGCTCCCTCACTGAAAGGCTGGGGAACATAATCAACATTGGGGGATGTAATCCAGTGGTCATTATACTTAGTGAGGACGCATGCATCGAATGCACCATATCTCCCTAAAAATAATAATTGGATTTGAGCTAAGGTGGGGAATGCAGAGAACACACCATCACCAGGGTGGTTTCGCAGCGATAGCTCATATTCTCGCACGAGAGTCATGTTGATACTGGAAATGAAAGACAGCAGTTAGTACTTGGTTACTTAAAATTGAGGAGGCATATACACAAATGGTACTGAGCATGGGGAGGGAGAATAAATGAACAGGACAGCAGCAAAAGTCGAATTACAGTAAATAAACATTCCTGAAGGGTTCTGGCCAGCGCAACTGATCTGAAGCCACAAAGGTTGTTGTCGACAGGCTCCAAACCTACCAAGGACTTGCGGGGCACCAAACCCCCAAGCCCTGGCCAGCCAAATGCTCCAAACGTTCGGATCCGTGACTATAGGACAAAGTTGACAGAAGTCGAAAACAGCAATGGGGAAGAAAACAAAAAGCTTACCTTCAAAAAAGCATCGCTTCAACAAGGGGGGATGATCGGTATAGAACGTGACTGAATATGCGAAGACAGTCATTAACGCCTGGATTGCGATAAAGAACACCGTTAGGAGAGGACTGGTCCGTGCAGTTCATAAGAAACCATCTGGGCATCTCTCGATAGGCCCCAAACCTATTGAGAGTTCGCAGGGCACAAAACCCCCGAGAGCCCTGGCGCACGAATGCTCCAAATGTTCGCAGCAACAGTTACCAGCCTGGCTAAAAGCAATGAAAAAAAAAGAGACTTACATGTTGAATGATGAAGTTGCAGAGTGAAGCCAAAGCAATAATGTAGTAGATGGTGTGTTGAAGTGTCGACGTGAGTGACATGCACACGTGACCTTATAACCCGGTAAGGAGTGCAGTGCCCCTATACTTGTTGCTCAGGGAAAACTTGGAATATTACAACTAAGTTGCATTGTGATTTGACTATTGGGCGTTTAATTCATGTTCCTTATATAACATTCTACTTATTTGCGAAATTTAGGTCCAAACTGCCCAGGAGATCTCTGGGATCTCGACCTGAATTCTGGGGACTACTCTAGCACGTTTCACATGACTTGCTATGAAGTACTCGGCTACATGACAGAAACCCTCAAAGGCTAAGTGGACACGTTACTATGTCACAAATGAACATTGCAATTTACACTGTTGTAGTGACACTGAGTCAGTCTTTGCATGTGCACATGCACACTGTCTGTATGGTAAAAGAACATTTGGTGCATTCTTTCCATCAGCATCAGGGGCTTGGTGCCCTTGATGCTTGATAGCCCTTGAAGGCTTGGAGCCTTCAAGGGTAGTTTGGGTATGCATCCATGACCGATCTCGTGGATCACCGTGCACACAGCCCCTCATCTCTTGGTCGCTAAGATTCATTTTAACAGTTCTGCCACTCGAAGGGTTGGCGCAGTAGAATCCAATCAACCTTTTTGCTGCTTGACCCCTATACACACTTTTTGTTCATACCTCTCCCTCGTACCATCGCATGCAAACTAGTCACTCTACAATCATGGTGAGTCCTGGATCCCTCTCTTTGTAGTGACATCATTGTTTGACTCACTCTCAACAACTTAACTTCAGGACATTTAGATTATCGCACAACGTGTGTCAGTACTTTGAGGGGAATTACATGCATACCGCACTGACGTCCAGGAATTTGAGGCTATAGTACAAGAATATTTTGTGGGGAAAGGTTCTTCGTTCACAACTCTTCTCTCCTCTCCCTTGTCCATACACACTGTCCTCATGGTGAGAGATCGTTTGGTGCGCTCTTACTATGTGTCAGGAGCTTGGTGCCCTTGACACTTGACAGTCCTCGAAGGTTTGGAGCCTTCAAAGGTGGTCATAGTATGGATTGGATAGTCGATCACACAGACAACCATGAAGATCACCCCTCATCTTTCAGGCCTGAAGATTCATTTAGCAATAACCCTGTTCAAAGGCTCGGCGTGATCAAAGTTGATCAACCTCTCAGCTCTCATCCCTCGATTCGTTCATGCCTTTTCTTCATACTGTGTGCAAACCGGCTACACTACTGTTATAGTGAGTCACATATAAATGACCAACCTCCTCCATGTATTCCTTTCAGATGAACATTTGGTGTGTTTCTGACCATGTCAGGGGTTAGGTGTCTTATTACCCTTAAGGGCAGTCTTGGCATGAATCTGATTGTTGATCCCACATTCCTTCCTGCTGTAGCCTACTACTTATCTCAGGCTTGCCTCACGACGAGCCATAGCGTTCTAACATGGGTACGCGTGTCGCTTTTTAGTGTGTCTTATCAATTGTTTCTGATACTTGCTTCCGATACTCCTCTAGGTATTATGAGAGCAGAGTTATGTCACGTCTAGGTGCAGAATCCACCATGATTGAACTTGGCCTTCTGCTGGAGATCCGCCACCATACTTAGAATATTCTGATTTTGTGGTCACGTTAACTATCCAGCTTTCCTTCCTGTTCCCCATCCCACCATGCTCGGACACGCCTCACCCAATACTGGACGAGACATCAGCTCTAGGAACCTTAGTATGTGTTCTTCTGGCTAACATTTGACGATTAACGCATGTTGGTCAAGGCGCTCTAATCACTCTGATCACAAACCTCGAACTGAATGCAACAGATGCTGAAACACTAGCTAGCATGTTATTTTTAAGGTCTCGGCATGAAGGTGCGTGAATTCTTAAGTGACATTGCACGAGTGAACCTGTTGTAGCTTACTTAGCTTCAGCAAGCTCGCAACCTGCATACCCCATGACACCATCATATCCATCGAGTGCAGCTGCGTCAGGATTGCCATTCCGTGAAGAGTGTCTGCCTCCTGCCCCATCCCCCCCCTCTACCCCCATTTTCGAGGACTTTTCCACTCCACCAGTATCAATACATCTAACCCCACCCAACCCATCCGATCCCGTCACCATTCTTGTCCATGGAAACCCAGATTGTGAAGCAAGGGTTCCATCTCTAGTGGATGATTGTGTACATACTCCCACCGTGGTCTTCTTTATGATATCAATGTAAAAATTTTCATTCGATATATTTACTAATCATAACTATTTTACGTTGCATGCCTCCTTCCACCAAATATCATATAACACGATTAGATTGTACTTGTGCATACTATCAACTGACAAGACATTTATGTATGTTTGTCCCTGAGCGACACTTGTGGGAATGTATTATGTAAGACTATGACAGCGTAGTCACTGAATTGATCCCATCCCAGCTGAACTCATCCCATCCCATCACGTGCTTTGTGCTTACCTTTTGTAGCGAATTTAGCCCATTCACATAGTCGAAACATAACTGGGCAACAGTGAATTTTTGTCTCTTTCATATGCTATATTTTACTAATGGAGTGTTCTAGTTTCATATTGATAGCAGAATGCTTGGAGCATTCCTGTACTGGAGGTCAGGGGCTTGGTGCCCTTGACAGCCCTTGAAGGCTAGGAGCTTTCAGGGGTGGTCTTTGTGTGGGTCCATGGCACATTGTGTGGACGACAGTGTATCTTCACGTTTCAACCCGACGATCTGTTCCACCGTTCCTTCTCTTCATTTTTTGCTTGAATTGCGCAGATGGCACTCGGCTGCCCAATCTGGTAGGGAGTACTCTTTTCAAAAATGTGAATTCAACCCAGTACATAGCGACAACGAGTCCTTGTCTGATTTATGCCCTGTTTTGCTGATGTTTTCAGTCGATATACGATGACATTTGGAGCATCTCTGTACCAAATGTCATGGGCTAGGTGCCCTTGATAGTCCTTGAAGGCTTGGAGCCTTCAGGGATGGTCTTGGTATGGATGCGATGGTCAATCATGCGGATGTCCATTGTAGGGAGGGAAGTCTCCCTACTAGGTATTTTATTTTATTTCACTGTTTTTACCTTACAGATCTGTTCTGTTCTTATTTCCCTTATCTTTTTACTTAGTGTTTGGACGCATTGTTGGCTTATGTAAGCCAACAACTACTTACAGTACATTGTACTTACTTAGAGAATAACAGCCGCATTACTAGAGACGAGAAGCCGGAAATAAAGACGCAGTGCCTCGGGAGAATATTTCTCCATCCTCAGTCACTCCTTAGACGTTATCTCAGCTATTGTTGGGACTTTTAGGGCGCATTTTCAGTCTTTTCACCACACTCTTTGACCTCTACCAGGCATCTCTAGCCTCCTGGGTCGAACTAGGACCCCCATCCAAAAGGAGACTGCTCTAGCCTCCTCCCACTCTCCTTAATCACCAATCTTTACACCGTGCAGGTCGATCTACACATCATGCGTTCAAAGTCCATCATTCTCCCGACCAATCATTTCACCACTAAGTCACCCTGTCTGTCCGTTATTTGCTTGATCTGACTGTCGATTGCATAGATGGGACTCCATCTGCCAGATAACCCCTTTCAAGCATGTGAATTGAGCCCGGTATGTACTGCACTGTAGTCTGTGTGTCATATTTATTGCAATATCCACCAGCTTCTTATTTGTTATTTTTTTTTGTGACAAGGTGAAAACTGCTCTCGCCCTACCTACAAAACGAAACGATTCATTTTTCGTCTGGTAAGCCTGATTGATCGCCATCTGCATTGTCCTTGCTATGCATTACAGCCAACTTCTGTCTTGCAATCCTTTTCCTTCCTCCCTGACCCCTTTACATCATGCACTTTTATCTTGCATTTACATATCCATATCAAGAACTCATCATTTTTCCGTAGTGACACTGTCAGTTCTAGAAGGAATTTGTTCGATTTAGTATGGTCACATTTGATCTGTGTTGACCTTAAATACTTCCCTGTAACACTTCCTGCATCCTCACCCATTTTTTTTTTGCACTCCCACACATTCATGCCTCGAGTTGCTAGTATCTCAGAGCCTTCGGCGGACTCTTCCACTGACTTACACACTCGTGTTCTTCACAACTGCAGGATCCCTTCCTCGCAGCATGCCCCGGCCTCCAAACATGCAAGCAAACATGGTGTTGCTGGATCTGTTGGCTCTGTTGAGAGCAGTCAAATTTTGGAGGTAAGTCTTGTAACTTTTTTTTTTTCCTTGATCGCTCTGACACCACTTTTCATTCACAGCAATTGGCACCAGGTGCCACAACTAACAAACCGAAACCACGGCGCACGGTCCAGCCTCCCGAAGGCTGGGAAGAACATATGTTTGGTCTGAGGGATAGAAGACATTCCTTGACACCACATGTTTCTGCTACCAAAATCCCGGTTCTCCCTTCCCCCTCCCAGCATCAGGTGGGCCAAGTCTACGATGAGGACACTGAAATGGACGAAATGGAGGAAGATACGAATGTCAACGTGGATGAGCCGAAGTCCAGCAGCGAGCAGGACGAGGAGAAGTCGAGTGGCGGGCAGGATGAGGAGAAGTCAAGTGGCGAGCAGGACGAGCAGAAAACCAGTACCGAGGAGGATGACAGGAGTTCCAACTACAACAAGAGTGAGGACAGCTCGAGTGACTATGATGGTAGGTTTTTGACTTCCATATCCCTTCATCTCACATCTCTTCTAGATACTTTTTGTTTATTTTGATTTTGGGGTTCGGTGCCCCTCCTGTCAGGAGATGATTGGCTTGGTGCTTTGGATGCTCTGGACTATGTTTCCTGTTACCCCCTCATTCCCTTGGTTATTATATAGATAAAGAACTGCGTCATCCTTTTTTGTTGGCATCTATATATGCATATGCCTCCTTGACATGTTGTTCTTACATGGTATTGATTCCAATGTCTGAACAGTTTCTGGTGACAAGTCGTTGCTTCCCCTGTCCTCGCCACCAGCGGACCACTCTGATGATTCTGACCCCGATGGAGAGGAAACTGTACCCCCCCCTCGTCAAGGTCACCAGATGTATCCCAAGCTTCAAAATAAGGGTAAAGGTAGGGCCTTAGACGTCGAGGATGTTGATGTGGCAGACAACAGTGATTGCGAAGCCCCTCCCCCCAACTTCAAGAAACCGGGAGACCTGTCCAAAATGGCACTAGAAGAAATTCGGGCATTTGCAAAGGACATTAAGACGACAGCAGAAGAACTTGGGTGACGGCATGGCCAGTCTAATCGCAACATACTCGTCGCTGTGGGGTTTGGTGTTAAGCCTTCTCACACCAAACTTAATGAGGCCAACCTCTTCTGTTCGTGGTATTGGGCCATGCAGCCCAAGCCAGGTGGTGGTATGGTCTTCTTTTCTTACCCACTCACTGATCTAACATCCTCACCAGCTGATAGAGATGCTGTGAACAATTTGATTACGAAGGAGTACAACTCTCTTATGAAGGACATCCCAAAGGATGACCCTGGGGCAAGGAGGGAGAAGTTAAAAGCTGTCTATGAATGGAGCGAGAGTTCCTCCATTGTACCAACTAACCGTTCTGTCAAGTCTATTGCTGCCAGGGTGGAGAATGCGAAGATGCAATTCTCTGGATTGGTATGTGGTTGCAAGTAGGCGTGTGTCAATGTCGACTCTCACCTTTCAACAGGCTGAGGCATGGTCTAATCTCGAGGATATTGAAATAGTTGGTGCGGTGATGTACGTCGGACAGGACCCTGCAGGCCGTCAAACTTCTGGGATATTTGGGGGCTCTGAGGCGATAAGAAATTTCATTAATGACAATGGCATTGATGTCTGGGCACTCCTGGATAAGTACACCGCAATTTTTAAGTAAGATTTATATACCATGCATGTTTTACTCCGCCTCACTCTGATTTATAGGTGCCTCAGGAATGGGGATGGTGTAGATGCTGGGTTGGTCCATGCAGGTTCTCCTGGAGATTTGAGTACTGCATTGGAACTACGTTGTTGTGTCAAGGAAACATTGAGAGACCGCAACCAAAGAGTATTCAGAATCATGATGAAGGAGAAACTATTGGCTGCTCTCAGGGATCTGCGCTGTAAGTAATTCTTGTGTTGTACATGTGTTTTTTGTAATCGTGTTATCTCAGTGACACATGGTATCGAAGTTAGCGATCCCCAGAAAGTCGGTTGGCACCAGCTCCTCGAGTTCATGTGGAAGTGCCACCTCACCATCGTCAACTGGCCCCTTGGCATATCTCCTCCGGGGCCGGGTTTCGACCACAAAAAACTCAAAGCTGGACCTCTTCGTCAACTCGTAGTGCCCTACCTTCGGAGAAAGCTGGGCCCCATGTATGATGGACAGACTGACGACGAAGAAGAACAGGATGGTCTGGAGGATGCACCAGAAATTGAGATCAAATGCTGGAGCCAAGGTACTCCATCATTTATTATATAAGTGGATGCTGAACTTCTTTGCAGACATCATCAACTTTCTGATAATAACCCTTTGTTGGGCGATGTTCCACTTGTCAAGGCTGCTGATGGGACTGTGCTGCGGAAGGTCTCCGACGATCCTGAGTGGCAGAAATCTCGCCAAGAAAGGGATCGCCAGCAGCAGCAAGATGCTGAGGTCCGTTGACAGCATAAACTCCCATTTCCCTCATGCAAGCGACCCTGCGTGGAGGTGTCGAACAATGATACCATTCCTCGTCAGGTAAGCATTACCCTTCATTTGATATCTACATACTTCAAGGTTCTACAGTCTGGACACCAAGGGCCCCCACGTGATGAAGGCCAGGACACACGCCCCATCGCACTGGATTTGCACCCCAACCCATCCTTAATTCCTGCTGGCACACACACTCGAGAGCCTGACCTGTCTGACTTCCCTGCACCGGTTCCAGGGTACCATGTAGGGTTTTATTCCTATTTATATGATAATAAGGCTAAAAGGAGTGTTGTACAGGATCCCCATCATGATATGTTCCCAGGTTGTATGCACACATGAGAGCCTGGCCCCTCACAGCAGCCTCTTCCTAGGCGATGTGAGGTGAGTGATCAGTTTGCCTCTTGAGTTACAAGAACCAATAAGAGGGCTGTAGGATTCTTGGAATGACCGTGCAAACTATCGCAATCCCAGCCTGTCTAATATCCTGTACAATGTAATTTGATTTTACAAACTCGATGTTTTCCTTTTGACGTGGCTTCCCTAGGCACCACCACCTGCACATTACAACCACCCGCCACCATCTCATCAAGGTTATCACATTCTGTCTTGCACTGACCATTGTGTTTACCATGATGGTCCATATACTAATGAATACTACCCCACGGCCTGGCCTGCTGCACCATGCTGGGTTAACAGGGGTGGTACTACACAGCAGTACGAGGACGACTTCCCTGGGGACTACATAGAAGACTACTACTAGTTGTTTCCCCTGCAATACATATTTTCTTTGGTTGTTTTTTGGAAGTGTCTTGAAGCAAATCTGTGGCTTTCAGTGTTCGGGGACGGATTTGTTGCGGTTGGTGTGCACGTGTTAGGTCACCGCTGTGATTAGATGAGTGCAGAACCCCTTCTTGTGGTTAGTTCTTTTCATATCTGCTTGATCATTGTTTCATACTGTACCAATGCCTCAGCAATGAGTGGTACTGCTGGTTCTCCCCCCCCTTGTGCCTTGGATGACTGGTGTCACATATGTGACTGGTGGTGAACTGCAGTGCACCACTGTGTAGTTTGATGAGCTGAAGTCTTCACTTATGGATTCAGGATTTTTGTCCATTGTGGAAGCTTGTTGTATCAGTGTGCTGGTTTCATTTGGTAGACATAAGCCCATCATCCCCTTGCAAAGTTGTCAATTATACATGTTGGTTGATATGCTTTTTTGCTGCCTATAGGAGTTTGTTCTGCTTGTATTGATACTTGTGTAGGTGTGTGCCATGGATGTACTAGCAATGTAATACATTATTATTAAAATTGTTGTTGCTGACAGCACTGCACCTTGGAACCATCAGAAACATGACTGGACTTGCAAATGTTTTCCTTAGTCTCCACCATGAATCAACATACAATGTGGCTATTTACTTGTACTGAATTCAAGCATATTTACAAGATCCATATCCTGGGAACCATTTAGTCTTGCTAGGTGGGAAGGATACAAATGACTGACAACATACTGATCATCTGTCAGGGTCACCTTCAAGAGGTGCTTGGATGGTATCAAGTTAGCTACATGGATGGGAAATGCTCTCATTGGGCAACTACCTATTTGTCTAGCTATCCTCCTTCATTATTGCCAGCTTAGCTAAGCCCAAACAGCTCAAATGGAGTATCTCAAGAATGGTTTGGTCAATTATTATAAATATTTGTTCCACTGATAGTCACACACAAAAGCCACATGTTTAAATAAAAAGTAATGGCTTGAAGCCACAGAAACACTAATCACTGATAGGAAGTAGACCTGGTTTGTGTCTATCAGGTTCATGCACTTCAGTGTGAATGCCATGTTACATAAGAGGTGGATGCTGCAAACCTACCTGCTATAATCCAAGGAAGTATCATGGCTGTGTACACTTGTTGTCAGATAATAAGTTCCTCAGTAACTCCAAGCTACTGAGGAAGGAAGAAAATTTATCCACTGTATGTTGCAGTTTTGCTTATGTAAGGAACAAACCTTCACACTGAATATAAACTACTAAGAGGGCAGTTTATTATTCCAACACTTGTGATATAGTACAATAATGACAGTGACTCCAAGTATGTCAGGACATGGATCAAAGCTCCTTTCCATCATGAGTAGATTTCCTGGTGGAAATATGGTGCTGGGGTACATGTTGCAAGAGGATGTGAGAGTGCCATATGCAGCAGATCCTGCTATTTCACCTTCATGAAGGGAGGTGGGATGTCCCATCATAGCCTCATAGGCTGCCATGGGACATCCCTTTCACCTTCATAAGGGGAGGTGGGATGTCCCATCATAGCCTCACAGGCTGCCATGGGACATCCCACAACTACCTCAGAGTGAGTTCATGAAGAGAAGCTGGATGTTTAGTTGGGTCATCATGCCCAATGGAGGGCTGATCATCATCAAGAGTGGCATGGCAATAATAATAGGTACACTCATACAAAAATTGTATTTGTGGTGTAACATACTATAGTAAATAAAGAATTGGGACTGCACATTATTGGACAGTGGGGACCCTCTGTAATAATCAGTAAAATCCAAATTGGCTTGATGGACCTTGACACCACAGGCATGGGCCTAATTGACACCCAGATGATACCTTGTTGACTATGGGACTACTAGGTCAAATAAAATATATACACCTGAGTAGATTTTACAGAGTTGTGTCTTTGAGGCAAAGGCCAAGGTTTATCTGTGGCTTTTATGCATGCTTTTACTTTAGGTAATTTCCAATAGTGTGCCCCTGATGAGACAATGCTTTGTTTTGACCTAGTATACTGATTGCATGTATGTAATATCCCAGCTGAAATTTAATTGGTGCCTGCTCAGTTAAATTTAATGTCATTTTCCTTTGTTATGCCTTTGTATGTCTTGCAAAGCAGTACCTCCACAGGCATCAGTTAAATTTCAGCCAGGATATTATGTACACACAATCAGTACACTAGGTCAAAAAAAAGCCTTGTCTCATCAGTGGCACACTATTGGAAATTACCTAAAGTAAAAGCATGCATAACAGCCACAGATAAATCTTGGCCTTTACTTCAAAGACACAACTCTGTAAAATCTACTCAGGTGCATATATTTTATTTGACCTAGTAGTTCCATAGTCAACAAGGTATCATCTGGGTGTTAATTAGGCCCATGCCTGTGGTGTGATGTGTCTTAAATTTATTTCAAGGCTAATAAGCCTATTAGTCCACTGAACATTGAATGACTTTGGTGAAATTATTGACCTTGAAAAAAGTGTAAGGCATATTAAGGTCTGTCAAGCCAATGTGGACTTTACTGATGTGGTGGCTCTCCAGCACCATACAGTCTCAAATGCTTTTGCTGATGTAGCCTCAGAGGCTGCCATGGGTTATCCTCTTCACCTTCATGAGGGCAGGTGGGAGGTCCCATCATAGCCTAAGAGGCTGCCACAGGACATCCCTTTCACCTTCATATGGGGAGGTGGGATGTCCCACCATAGCTTGCTAGGCTGCCATGGGACATCCCTTTCCCCTTCATAAGGGCAGGTGGGATGTCCCATCATAGCCTCAGAGGCTTCCATGGGACATCCCTTTCACCTTCATATGGGGAGGTGGGATGTCCCATCATAGCCTGTGAGGCTGCCATGGGACATCCCTTTCACCTTCATATGGGGAGGTGGGATGTCCCATCATAGCCTCAGAGGCTTCCATGGGACATCCCTTTCACCTTCATATGGGGAGGTGGGATGTCCCATCATAGCCTCAGAGGCTTCCATGGGACATCCCATTTACCTTCATATGGAGAGGTGGGATGTCCCATCATAGCCTGTGAGGCTGCCATGGGACATCCCTTTGCAAAGCTCTCAGCTTTGAACCACCAAAGACAAAGTTCATGACATGAGCTGAAAATGAAATATGACCTCCATGTAGCATAATGTTTTCTCTGAGTAATACTCCTCCAACACCATATTAGGGACATGAGGGACACTGCCTCTTGCATTCAACCCCATTTAAATGAAGTGAATGATGAGGATAGGTCCCCCACATACCTAAGACTTGGAAGCTCTTTTGCACATGCTACTGATAAACATTGGCTCATTGCATGTGAGAACTGAACTCCCCTGCATGGTCTGTGTAAATGGTTCCAAGAATATTAACACTAGCATAGAATATCAGAGTGGACATACAAAGTATGGCATGGGTTTGGAGCTGGCTGCATGCTCCTCCTTCTCATGGCATGCAGGGCACTTAAAGGAAATTTCTGGAGAACTGATGTTATTTGCAATTGACTCTGGTGTGGTGATGCAGAATTGCAGGTAAATTAACCCTCACCTGGAGAGAACTCAACAGAACTGGCCAGCTTGGACAGCAAGGTACATGACTGACCAGGCTGGTCCAGAGAAATAGGGGAAAGGTATCTCAACAATTGACATCTAAATATGAGTTGAAATTTTTATGAGACATTCTTTATGTGAAGGTCAGCATCTGGGCATATTTTTGTGAGACTAGATGCACATGCCATGGTTGTGTGGTGTGCAAAGATATTTTGTTAGGGCAAGTGTTAGCTTTCTGATGTAAGGGGAGGTGGGATGTCCCATCATAGCCTGTGAGGCTGCCATGGGACATCCCTTTGACCTTCATAAGGGGAGGAGGGATGTCCCATCATAGCCTGTGAGGCTGCCATGGGACATCCCTTTGACCTTCATAAGGGGAGGAGGGATGTCCCATCATAGCCTGTGAGGCTGCCATGGGACATCCCTTTCACCTTCATAAGTGGGGGTGGGATGTCCCATTGTTGCCTCTCAAGCTGTCATGGGTCAGCCTCAGATTGAGTTCATGTGGTGAAGATGAATGTTCAGTGTAGTGGACACACCCAATGGAAGGCTCATGCTTATGACAAGTGCAATGAGAATAATATTTAGAAGTGAAGCCAAGACATGTTCCCACTGCTGGGTGAGGAATACATCAAAACCATCATCTCGTGGGTGGTTGGTATGCCATTTTGTGACCCACCCACTATCTACCATAGTACTGTACTTTCAATATTTGGTTTGATGTGTTCAAAACTACATAGAATGTCTGTCTGTTATTTCCTCAATGCTTGGGCACAAATCAGCATGTAATCTCATGACCAGTGCTAACATGCAGTTTAATTTCTAATAACCCCTGATTTCAATATGAGAAATCAGGTGTTTATGAATTTCTGGTGATAATTGTGACTGGTTTTCACATGCATTGGCAGGTCTGGTTGTATAACATTCTCTAAATACCTTTCTCATAACAGTATCAGCACAACCATTGTTGATGATAACATCCAGCACCATGATTATTTCTTGAGATGTCAAAGTTGCACACCCAGTTCCACCTGGATGGTATGTATAATGGAATTGGGGTAGATAAGACATTCCAATCATACTCTAATATGTCATCTGGAAGTGCTTCTTTCTTGGGCCTCAACTGTGACAACATATGGACCACACTGCCCAGCACACAATGCTGAATGAGCACTGACAAAGCATAATTCTTTTTACTCTATTATATTCACATCTGTGTCATAGGGCAGGCACAATGTTTCCTGTTCATGATAATTGTCTTATCTTGGATGAGTGAATTCCAGTGCTAATATATGGCAGCACTTTTTGGGTAAGGGACCCCAGACACCTGAGGCAATTATGGGATGTCCCAAATTATTTTATTTAAATGCAAATCCCAGGGAAGGGCCAGTGGGAAATCCCATCATGGATGGGCCATCCCAGGGCCTGGAATCATGCTTTGCCCTGGGAAATGGGTGGATGTCCCTGGGATGACCTTGGTCTAGGAGGCATTTAGCTTGAATGGTTTGGAGAAACTATTCAGCCTAAATGCTTACAGAAAAGGGTTACCTGAAGTGCCCAGCCCAACCTTTCATCCAAAGGAACATGTTGCCATCAATGTGCTCAACAACAAAAAACTTGCCATGATGACTGGGATCTGGGTAAAGCAGTGTGCCTCGAATGATTGACTTAACAGGGATGAATATCCACACTATATGGGGTACAGCTTTGACTCAGACACGCTGTAAGTCTTGGTCGAACTTGCACACTCCAATCCCAGCTGTGAGTGGCTGAACAAGCACAAGCTCAAAAGTATTGTTGAGTGCCGCAACTTTGCAGCTAAAGAAGAATATGAGGCGAACAAAGGCAATCTTGGTCTTCGAGAACTGAATGAGGGTGCAATCGTACCAAGGCTAACCTGATGGAAATTTGGGCTGCATCTGAGGTACTTAATCTGTGGCAATTCTCCAGTCCACCATTGAAGTGTACTTGACCTTCAGGTATCAATACTCCCAAACCTTGAAGAAAATAGGGCTAAGTCTGCATATACTAAGAAGGGAGAAAGTGATACATACTGTACTCGTTCCTTGTAGTCGAATCCACTTGTCAAGTGGGTACCCATAAGTGGGCAGGCAAGTGTTGAGGAAGGTCTCCAGCTTCCCATAGAATCCCTCAAAGGCCCTGTCATCTTTGTGAATGGTCTCAACATCAGAAAGAGAAGTAGGTTGCTGGGGCATCAGTAAACTGGCCAAACTCTATCCAAGCCTTTATGGCTCTATCCGGGATTTTCAGGACTTCCGGTTCTTAACTGACTTTTTGTAGATACACATATAGACACATTTGGTGATATGTAACTTTCGATTGGGTACAGTCATTCACATGCACTTGCACCACCATAGGCACTTGCACCAAAGCCTTTTAACTCACTATTTTCAGTCACACCTTCCTGTTTTTTTTTGCACATACATTTCGAAACTATATTGTACTATAACATTCATGAGTTTCAGTGTTTCGCAGCCATTCATTTGAGGAGAGATCACAATTCTTTGTCCACATTGATGGCAACATGTTCCTTCAGATGAAAGGTTGGGCTGGGATGCGTGGCCAAGCAGCAGGAGCAGTCGAACAGCCTCCAAGCAGTTCTGACTCTGAGCAAACACCAACCGAAACACAAAGTGACGATTCAGGTAAGTGCTCCTCATTGTGCCATTCATATTACTTCATGAAAACTGATGGCTGCCCTATGCCAATAGGATCAGAGCAACGGGAAGCAGACTTTTAGAGGGTCAGCATCTGCCTGAATATGTCATTTGCCTCTGTACATTGATGTCAATGCATGCTATTACCTTTGCATGTCATAAATTCCCCTTTATCGTTGATTAAGTTCATCAGGGTGTGGCCACATGGCAGCCATTGATATGACATCCAAAGTTGTGCTGCACTATGCCAATGTCCTGAGTACATGCCACTTGTCATTGGCTTGCTCACATGGTTTTCACATCAATAGATGGTCGTCTTCTTGGACTCAGGGTTGGCTCGAAACCTCTATAAGGAGGTCCGCAAGTGTATCATAGAACCAGGCTGAGTCACACTGTTTCTGTCCCATCAGCTTTGACTCCAATTATCCTCTTGTTTTGCAGACATGCCCAAGGACTTCATGCATGCACTCCATGATGTTGGTTCGGATTCATTTGACTCCAGCATAGATTCAGACCACTCTGACTCTGATGGCAACAATGCTGATCTCGAGGAGCTTCAAGAATGGTGTAGAATCATGCGTGAACTGCCTCCAGATGCCAGCGCTCCCCAACTCTGCAGTGTGCATCCCATTTCTTTCTTTCCATGTTTTCCGAATTGTTGTTTCATCGTGGTTCTCACTCACACTATGGTAACAGGCACTTGGTGCTACTCAGCTGGCATACTCAAACCTCCATATTGAGATGAAGAAGCTTCAAACCAACTACAACAGTCTGCTCTCCACCCTCCCACAGAACTGTAAGAGGGTCGTGGAGAACAATCCAAACACTGTACTGGACAATAATATTGCCATCAGTGCAAAGAAGTACTGTTTCCTCTATCATTTCTGGGTCCCTAAAGATCTTTTCCCTCTCACAACTCTGCCACCTGGTTATGATCTGAATGACCTTGCTCATTGGAATACCCCTGAATCGAAACTTGCTGGCCTTAAAGCAGAACTCTGTCTCATGCTGCCCAATGACCTTGGGCTCCATTCAACAACCTACCATGACTTTGGCCGCATGGTAGGACGACATTATAAATCCGTAATTCGAAGTCTGATGTTTATTATCCATTAGTTTTCAAATGCCATTGGAGCTGAGAGACCCAACATCCTCAAGCCCATTAAGGATAATGCACAGCAGCTCTTCGCATACTTGGGACTTGGTGCCGACTTGTTCACAAGTGAGAATTCAAGAGCTCTGCGAAGGTCAAATGAAACAGTAAAAGTGCTGCTGAAGATGCACCCAGGGAATGTAGACGCTTGCTACACCCCTCTTTCTCCGCTCCTCTTCCCCAAACCAGACACTCCAGTGGCTAGGGATTTATTCAAAACCCAACTCTTGGTTAACATAAGTTTTCTTTATGACTTCCAACTACACATATACACGTATACTGATACTTCTTTAAGATCATCCAGGTGATGGTTTTTAGCAAGGGTGTACTTTCCGGCAAGAGAAGGGGTGGTCCACAGGGATGAGGCCAGAAGCTCGGGATATCTGGTGCTTCAGCTGGCCTTATCGCCATCACTGCAATCTTCATAAGTACAGTAGCACTACCTTCCAATTCTAATACCCCAAATGTTCTGACGAAGTTCTTGCATATAACAGGCACGGTACTTATTATCGAGTGACCATGAGCTTACCACGATTGGCGAAGAAAATGGATTCAAGTATCAGGATGACTTCAAGTATTTCATCGAGCTTTGAAATGAGAATGGTCAATAGAAGTGATGGAGTTCATCAACCAGGGTGTATGGAACACCTCCAGTCATTCTTCTGCTAATGCCACGCCAGGTTCATCTAACCACCTCTGTAGCTCCTACATGGGAGTCTGATATCCTGGCACAATTGAACAGACCTCAGCAGTCACCATCCCCTCCTCGTACACCCTCTCCTGACCTGCGCCTTAACCCTGACTCTGCCAGCACTGTCTCTATCCCACATCACATGCCAGCAGCAAACAATGTATGTGGCGCAGATTCAGTAGTCATCTCTCAGTCTGTGACCTCTGTGACCTCAGCACTTTCAGTTGATGTGGCGAATCTCTCGCTCAGAGGTACTCATACATCTGCTCTACCATTGGTGCCTACTCGTGGCAGAGAGTTAGCTGCTGTAGGAAGATGCCCCAGCTCTAGGATGGCAGAGGTTCCAGCACAGCCCCAACTGGCTGCATCTGTTAGCGCGCAGGAGCCACTTGCAAAGGAACATCGTACCATGCGCTCTCGCAAGGGAAAGGGTAAGTAATTGCATTGATAGCTATGCGAATTTAGGGCCTTTTGGCTATGAACCCCTTATTCTTCTCTACACAACTGTATATGCCTGCTATGCTCTTTGCAAATATAGTTGATGACCTTAGTTGTCTCCTGACGACATGAAACGATGTGGCACAGCTTTTCGACAGCCTAACCTAGCCTCTCCCGTTTACCACATAACTCATCTGCATATTCTGTATAGGTTGAGCAAGAACCTCACAAGGACTGCCCATTACGCTTTGATCAACACTCCATCGGGTGTCAAACAGGTATGCCATGACGACTTAGAATCTCTTATGTTCTCATGTATTTCTTCTGTAGTGTCACCAAGAAGCAAAATATGATCATACCTGCATTGAACAGGCATGTTGCAACGACTTGATACCCCTTGCTTATGTATTTCCTCCATAGCACACTTCTGCCCCAGTAGGTCCTGCTGCTGCCAAGAAGCAGAAATATGATCATACCATTCCAGTCTGACATGGACTTGCTGTGCTGTGGCTTCCTGAACAAATTTGGGATATTCCTCAATTCCACTCGAGCGATGGGTGTCGAACAGGTAATGTGCTGTGACTCCAAATCCCTTGCTTACGTCCTCATGTATTTCCTGTAGTGCACTCTCCCGGCAAGTCCTGCTGCCGCCAAGAAGTCGGGGTGCAGTCGTGCCATGGGGTTCCATCTGCTGTAGACTTGCTGTGTCACAGCTTCCCAAATGAATCCAGGATATTCCTCGATTACATTCAAGCGATGGGCATCAAATAGGTGCACTGCAACAACCCGGAATCCCATGCTTACGTCCCCATGTGTTCCCTCTGTCGTGCACCTCCCTGGCAGTGCCTTAATGCTACCACCAAGATGCAAAAATATGATCACGTCAATGGCAAGTAACGGACCACTCCGAACTTTCCACACTCGAACACTTCAGTTCGATGAAAAGGCCTGATTAGTACTCCACCCTCAAACTCTTCTGCAACTTCTTTGTTTGCAGGGTTTCTAGTACAACTATGTCTTCCCCAAATGAAATTAACAGGGGAATATACTCCTCTCCTTGCGAGCCCTTCGGTTTTGTGACAAACCTGTCTACTCCTACCTCCACAAGCTCCTCATGATGTCTCCATTGCAAGGATTTCTAGTACGTTAACGTTCCTTGACTACGTTGACTCAAGCACTGTTTTGACAAGAAACCCGATCACTTCTTCATCTGCAAGGGTTTCTAGTACATTAAAGTCGGGCCTCAAGCTTGAAGAGGTGGGTATCCCTCAGCTACAATTGAGTGCTCTGATTCGATAACATATCTCCGTGACCTCTTCGTTCGCAATGGTTTGATCTAGTCCACTGAACAAGAACCCTCCTGCAATTGCTGTCGCATGTCCCCCTGCATCAGAAGAAGATGACCCAACCCCACCTGAACTCCTGTCACTCGAGGTGGGAGTCTCTACTGTAAGATTCTAGTCACTAAATACTGAAATTTATGAGCGTTTGTGGCCCTCTCTGGTTCACTCACATGGAAGACATCTTCGCCATCATTGCTGGCTATGTCTGTCTCGGTAGTGCAAATGCCAAGCGTGACCCTTACCCTCAGTTTGGCGCAGTTGCTGGTCAAATGTATTTCGGTGCAGTTGAACTTCCATGTGTCATCCATGCATCCAATTTCCTAATGCTATTTGCCAAGGCCCCATTCCAACTTGGTTACATATCGAGACTTATCATCCATGCCCTCTACAGGGTGAGTTCCTCTTTCACTTAATGACTGACCGAGGATGAATGCTCATGCCACATCTCAGGACATATATTGCCAATACGACCCAAACGACACATTTCAGGAGGTAGAAGATGACCAATAGAATGGCGCTGACAGTTAGACCATTGCACTGAGAGGCTACTGGTGAAGAGAGAAGTGGATGCTACAGTAGTTTCATTTATCCTGTGGTCATGACGCAGACACTCATGTTCGTCGAAGACACCAACAGTGGCATGCATCACTTGATAAAGAATTTCACTGCAGACAGTACTGGTGGCACGCTATTCACATGCGTCCGTCTGTCAAGAATATTGCTTTGTACATGTTGCCATGTGATCCACCATGCAGCATGACAAAGATCACTTAGACTCATCCATGTACCCATCTGGACGCTGCCTGATGATCAATATGTTCGATATCCAGTGACAGAATTGGTAGTACAGTGCCATTTCCTCTCAGTGGCCCCATGTGTGGGACAACCTCTACATATCTGTTGTAGCTAGTGTGGACATACACTATTGATGCAGCTGCCTGCACCCAGCCATGTTGTGACTAATGGAGATCGCCTTCAGGCGAGTCCATCCTCCCACTGACGCTACCTGGAGGGCCTCCTGAGAAGACTGGATCAGCCTTTAGGTGACAGATTGACCACAACCTGTTGCACCTCACCTGACAGGAGCATGTTGAAGATCGTGATCTGTGACCGGTAGGAAACCAGCAACGCATGTATGGTATTAGCTGCGAGATCCCAAAGTGCCTGAAAAAAAGGGGGGGATAAAAAAAAGAGGAAGGTCAGTAGAAAGTAAGCAACACTCGTACCTGGCACCCAGGATGGTCTGGGATTGGGATTCCATCAACCAGCTGATGCACGATGTGATCCTCCTTTAGGGAGCAAGCATCACTACATTGGTAATGAGACAGTGGATGAAGACTCACTACATTGGTAATGAGACAGTGGATGAAGACTCACTACATCAGTGTTGTGAGTGACACTGGTTGAAGCAGAGGCACCTGCAACCATCGTTGGATCGTCCTGGTGTAATGTCTTGGGGGAGGGGCATTCGGCCTCGTTGTATGGGCTAACAGGGATAGGGATGGAGCCTGGGATAGTTGTCACAACAAATGTACCATGCATTTGAGGAGCACAGTTACCTGTCAGAGCATAGAACAAAGATAGCAGATCAGGGACCAAGACAGCTGCAGGTGGTTGTGACATCTGTGTGTGAGAGAGGAGAGAATTGCTTAATGAGAGCCCCCCCCCCAAAAAAAAAAAACAAAAAACAAAAAAAAAGGCTGCTATGAAAAACAGACCTCGCTCGGAAAATCACCAAGGGAAGTGGGAACACAAGGCAATGGAGTATGACCTGGCTGGCCTGGCATCTGAGGGGTGGAGGGTCGGCAGGCTAAGATGTGTCGAGATCTCAAATGAATATCATATGGCATGTACTTGGAGCGGAAGCCATTAGCAAGTGAGCGATGACCAGAACAGGGCATTGTAGAGCTGAAGTATGCATACATACCCTGTCACAAGCACCAGCATATATATTACAGACCTTTCTTTGTGCGTGGCCAACCTAATCATGAATAGCACATAAAGAACGAGCTGTACCCTTGCCTTGGTTCACATGAGACCTCCCTCCACAAATCCTAAGTGGATGAATCGTGTCACACACAGAAACCATAGTGGCAAATGTCTATAATGAGATTCCACATTCTGCTTTGTGTACCACTTCCAGAAACGTGGCCACGTACAAAGCAAGCAATGCATGATGTCAGGAGATTTGCTGATAGATCTCACTTATCGATTTGTTTGTGATCACCTTATCATGTGTATCTGGTTAGCTGGGAGGGAGCAGGGGCAGTATTGTCGAGCAAGACACCCGCACTGCCGATGAGGTGTTTACATGTGTTTATGCCTGAACCCGACCAAAAGTGACAAACAACAAATGACAAGCGACAAATGCCTGCCTGCCATGTCCCTGGATTCTGCATCCACCATGCTCGCTGATGATTTTACTAGCTAAGTTAGGTGTTAATGGTGATTCTCCTGGCATCTCGTGGTCAGCAGTGGGTGGAATTTGGATGTTGGTTAGGCCTAGTAAGCATGCTCCTTGATTTGTCTGAAGTAACATTGACATAGTAAATGGTCCAGTGTCGCATCTATATATGCAGCAAGTCAGATGCCTTCAGATTTCTCTGCCACAACTTTGTTTACAATCCCAGTGGGTGCGTTATCGTCCAGTGTCACATCTTGTCGAGGTTCAAAAATGTGCATGTGGTTTATCTATCAGTCAAACCATCAGATCGATCATGCAGCATCTCATGTACACGTACACCAGCATTGTCCCCTCACACCTCGGCTGACCAGTCATTATACAAATCTGATCATTAACTTATAAGATGCTACACCCTCACAGCCACCACCAGCAAGAGAGGTTAACCAGACAATGTGGAGTTGGAACCCATGGGACCTGTTGAAGGCTGATTCGCCATGATGCCGACATGGACCTGTGACAGAGCCTAAAGATTCTGGTCATCCTGACGTCGCTCTTGATACCTGTATGTTTTCTCTGCCAGCTGCCACTTGAGTTTGATGAGGGGCACTGTAGCAAATCACAGAGTCCATTGATCTCATCCCCTTGGGTGGTGATGTTGCCAAGATCACTCACAGGGTGGAAGGATTCAAAGACCTCCATGGTTCCCTGCAGTGTAGTTTGCAGATTTATCTGCCTCTCATGACAGACTGTCTCACTGCCTTACATCAGTCAATAAAGATTTCGTCTGCCATAGCAGAGACTACTGGGCAGATGGTACATTGTGAGTCAACCAGCAGCTTCTGGATTCTGATGTCAGAAAATTTTCAGCCCTTGACAACGTTGAGAAAGAAGGAAGTCGAGGTCATTGATGGTAGTGAACCTTCTGTAAGCGTTTGGCTCGAACTCGAGCCTTCCCTACCGAGGTAGAGAACATGGCTCCCACACTAGGTATGTTTACCTTGTACTCAGTCCTGTTTTATCTCTTAGGCAGAGCCCTCTCCCGCTCTCCATACCTCTGCTGTGTGTTTGCATGCCACAACAACGTCCCTGCCATTATGTACCTCGTGCTTAGCCCCAATCGCATGACACAGTGTGATAGCAAACAAGGTCTCAGATCTCAGAATTCAGCCAGCGACTCGTGATTAGATTGGGGATAGGCAGTCACAAAGCACCATTCGCTTATCTCCTTTGTCGAATGCAGAAAGCTTGTCAAAGACCCCAACTACTGGTATTGTGAATGATAAACCTCATTTTCTGGCGTTTGTGTAAAACCTAATTATGTCGTGCATTGTAGGCTTTGCAACAACGAAGACAGTGAAGGGCCCCTTTCTGTGATTTGCCAGGCATCGCCTCCTAGTGGGTCCCCAAAGTATGAGTTTATGACTCCATCGAAAGTGACCCTGGAATGTGGCAGCTCTGGTTCTTTGTCTGCTTTAAGATAAAAGTACACCCCTGCCCAGCGTTACTTCGGAGTGAACTTATCCTCTATCTGCCAGATCATGCATCTCATGTATCATGCAATATCTTTATTCACATCCTTCCTCTTACTCTTTCCACTCAGATACCTAGCATTAGGCGTCATCCTGTGGCCTATTGCTGCCCAAGTTCAGCAAAAGGTCCAGTCGATGGCCTGCGTGACTTGTGGGCTAGATTTACTGCCTGGTTCACTCTGTCGGTTCATTGTGCTGGCTGACGGTTCCACTGTCCTCTTCCCATCTACCATTCAAACCCAGTTTTCAGCCTTAGAGGGGTTACTGTATGATGCCTCTGAGGTCGCTCCACTCGTGTCATCGTTGACAGAATCTTGTCTATTGTCAGTGACCTTGCCAGTGCTGTGAGAGCGAGTTCCTTGAGCTCTTCCATGGCACTTGCAGAGGAATTAGCAGCCATATCAACAGACACAAAGGAAGTGTCTCAAAACCTCCAGAAACTTCTGGCACAGGTTCATGGCACAGTGGACATGTACATTTCTTTTCCTTCTGCTGCTCCCAAAAGTTCACCCACTGATGACCATGGAAAGCATGTTGACAGTCAATGATCACCTGCTTAGCCTGCTTCAGAACTGGATTTCTCCCTTATGTATCAAGGCAGCATATTGCTATGTTGTTGGCAATAGTTTGCACTTGGACGAATGCTCTTCCTCGAGTTTCCACATCGGTCAAGCATTCGATCGTGTCCTGCTCCAGTTCCAGCATTCGTTGTCCCTACTTATCTCGCATGTGGTCGAAATCCAGGGCAATTTGGATAGCATTGAGTCTCGCTTGGAGGTTGTTCGTGACCTGGTAGCGATGGAGGCTAGCAGTCTGAAGGACCAGAAACCAGATGTACTCTCTGACATCCTTACAGTGGTGGGTCTGAACTGGCAGTACATTTCGAGACTAGACAGCCAGATGCAAGCACTCAAGGACATCACCTATTATCGCACAGCTGCCACACGATATCTAGCTGGGACATTCTCCAGCCTTGAACAACTTCAGGAAACTATGGAGCTGCTCAGATCGCTGGCGACAGGTGTAGGTTTGATAGAAGGCATGCTGCTGGAGACTCTCATTGATGTGCTTACCATTGGCATTCAGAGACTCTGTGGCTCTGCCCTAGAGACTGGTTATAGCAGGGGACGTCCGTTGCTTGGCGGTCCTGCTTGAGCATTTTTAGCATTTGTCTGCCATTTGTTTGCCATATGTGTAACTATCAATTACTTGAAAGGTTTCTACCAGAAGGTTGTGCGTGTGTACTGTACTTTGTCCCATGCACACCCCAATTTATTAAATGTCTTTTGGAGCAAAGGGAAAGGGTCAATTACTTTGTAGCCCATCAGCTGTGTTGAAATGAATGACAGACTGCCGTGTTGACTAAGTCACAAATGACAAATGGTAACTTAGTGCTGGAAATTTGCAGGGGGTAACCCGATCGGGAAGGGGTAACCGAGCATGTGCTGCAGGTAACTGACTTACACAACTCCAAAAGCACCTGATAAGTCAGGGGTGAGATTTGTCATGTGACACAGACCTGACCTTGGTTATGGCATCATGTTTCTGCATTACAGGTAATCAGACTCATGGCAAGTAGTACAAGTGTTTTTTTTAGAAATGGATGGAGGTAGGCTTGACTTGGTGTCCTGCCAGGTAAGGTACCACGTATGTTCACACCATCATAGTGATGCTGAATTCGTGTCAAGGATGCGCTCCTTACTTTTTTTTCTTCACATCTATGTTACTTTGGGACACCTGATCATGGAAGAAGTAGGGCCTTGGAGGCATTCGGGTTATCCATGACATGGATTCTCTGGCAAGGGTTGCATGGGTGAGATGTGCCCCATCCTTTCCTATGCCCTGAGAGGCGAGATCAGGTTTCTGTTATCCATTTCTAACACTCTCATGAGAACTCCCTGAGATGGCCGCTCGTAGCTTGTGCAAATCCCATTCCTCGTGCATGCATCACCTTGACTTGTCTGGGCGTTCGCAGACTGCTCCAAGTTAGGGTCGAATTTCAGGAGATGTCTACCACTTCCTTGAGCCAAGGCGCCATTACCTCAAATTTGTGTGCAATGTTAACTGTCAACACTTCCTGGTGGCAATGCCATGTGAAAGGGAGTGCAACTGGGTCTGAATCTATCCTGGAGCCTCGAGGCGTCGTTATGCTGCCAAATGACACGTAACACTGATCTTTGTTCACCTGTCCTTTGTCTTGGTTGTTGCTTATAAGCTCCTCTGGGCACCTCACTGGAATTCACAAGTAAAGCGTTCGATGTCTTGGTCCAAACAATGCCCCAAAGGCACTTCCTCTCATGAGCCTTTCCATCCGTACAGGAAGGTCGAGGAAGATGCTTGTTCCCGAGGTATTGTTGATACCATTCATATGTCCGGTGCTGGGACTGACACGCAACTAGCAGCTATAGTGCGGAAACAAACTCTACAATTCACACATTACAAGCAGAATCGCAAGCGAGCCTCCTGTCCAAGGCCTCCAGATTGTGATGAGGTGCGTTTTTGGGTGTAAAGACTTGTCTACCGTGATTACTCATCCCTTTCAAGCCTAAATTTGAGAATAATGTTCCTGCCAGCATGGAGGACTCAGCTCATATTGAGCAAAGCACGCATGAGGACGCACCTGTCGATGCTATCGTTCCAGATGGCATGCCTGGTTCTGATGCTATGTCTGAACCGACATCTGCGATGAGAGAGCCACCATCCTGGCCTGCAGGTTTTTTCAGAGGGGTATGGAAGAGGCTAATAGGCAATGTACCAGCTTCTGGTGTCCTCGTACATTGAATTCTACTTCGAGGCCCCTACGTCTCACTTCGCACATAGGTATCAACTAACTCAGCAATGGGTCGCACTGGACAGCATGATCAACATGATGAAGAGGTCTGTCTCAAGCTTTCCCCCTCAAGTGCTTTAACTGTTGCTTTCTAGGGTTTTGCAAGAAAGTGAAAAAGGGAGGACGAGGATGACAACCGATGTGTTGCTGTCACCACAGGAAAAGGTGATCAAGCATGACGAGATGCTCCCGAAGAACACCCAGAGAAGCTGTGGGCAAGAAAACGCAGAAGGCATGTGGAACCAGAAAAGTCCACAGGTAGTGGCGATGCCAACTTTGCCAATGACCTTCAGCAAGACAGGTATGTTATTGAAGTGACTGGTCAAATGGGAGATGTGAGACAACCAAACACTGATGCATCAGATTCCAGGGACATGTTTACTGGTGACGCTGCAGATCCCGAACAAGGGGGGGACGATGATGAGGCTGCATATGCAGAAGTTAGGTATAGTTCCAGCAGCGATGAGTTTGCAACCAACACCCCAGATCCAGAGGAAGGAGAGGACGGTGAAGAGGCTGCGTGCCAAGAACTTGAGTATAGCTCCAGCGCTGATGAGTCAATGTACAATACAGAGGATCCCAGGGAAGATATGGACTGGGAAGAAGAAAGTGGTGGTGAATTTGCAGATCTCCTTTGCATCTGGCCCTCGGAAGAATGTGTGTCTGATTACGAGGAAAGTAACTAGCCTAGTATAAGTTCATTCCTGTGCTGACTTGTGGCCTTCTCGCAGATGACGAACGATCCTCGGAGTGACTTAGGAGGCTGTCAAGTCGGAGAACCAAGTGTCATCGAAGGGAAGAAGGTCCATGTCTGTTGAAAATACACCTTCAGTTTAGACTTGAGTGATGCTCAGGGAGAGTTGGTACAGCCCAGGGTCGCAGATATCAAGGGAAAGAAAAAGGTTTGTATTTGAAGTGGTCCAATTCTTGAGACCTAACCACTGACAATTTTTGTAGACTGTTGATGCAGATTCCTTGACCTTTCCCCTTCCACTCGATATGAACATATTTTTATTGGATCCTCGAAGCACTCCCAAAAGGACCAATCCCACTGATTGTGGTTTGACCAGCCAGCTGCCCAAGTATCCAGGAAGGGTAAAGTACTCTCCTAGCATGGCTAGAAGCATTGGCTGAAACCCATTTTATGTACCGGCAAATGAAGGGTACTGATTCAAGTGCACTTCAGGAACTTCAGGAGACTCTTGAAAGCAGAATTCGGCAGAATATGCGAAAAGAGCTTGGGCAGATCGTTGAGACTGCCATTGCTGATGCAATAGCAAAGGCATTTTCAAATGGAAAGATTCGATCATTGGCTTCTGGTTCTGTGGCTGGATCCGAATACTCGTTACCACCAGCTAGACGTCGGCAGAAAAAGGTCAAACAACTTCTGCGCCCCCAATTGTCTGAACACAACACGTTCAAGGTAAGGGGGGGTAGCTGGACATAACTTACTTATTCACGGTCATCGAGCAGAAATCGATCCAAGAGCTCAGACAGCAGCTCCTGGGACTGGAAAACACAAAACAGTTGCCACGGGTCATCAGTGAAGAAGAGATTGCTGCCTGGGATCCCAGAAGTGGTCCATGTTGCACAGTTGACAACTTCTCAGTTGACCTCCAGGGCTATGCGCACTCTGAGTGGAATAGATCTGCTGCTCAGGTGTTTGCTGTGGAGTATCTGAAGCGTTACAAGGGGCAGAACCATATGCTAGAATTCGTGGCAGAAGCATGGCTCACCTGGTGTAGGGAAAGTATCCTCCCTACCAGGATATTTCATTTATTTCATTGTTTTTACTGACTGATTTGCTTTCTTTTATCTTTTCTTGTCTTTTTACTTAGTGTTTGCACGCATTGTGGCTTATGTAAGCCTGCGCGAGTACTTTGAGTGTACTGTACATACTTAGAATAACAACAGACGTGCTACCTCAGACAGAAAAGCCGGAATCAAGATGAAACAGACTCGGAATATTAGTTCTCCATCTCCAGACATTCTACAGACATTTTCTTGAGTTTCTTCTGGATTTTGGGCGCATTTTTTCACCTTTTCTGCTTACTCCTTGACTCTACACCAGGCAACTCAAGCCTCCTGGGTCAAATTCACCCCCCCTCTCTCACTAAGAGACCTTTGACCTATTCCTAGGGTCCTTTCACTTTCTTCTCTACACCGGGTTGCCGGAATGAAGGCGCAGTACAAGCATTCGCAGCAAGACAAGGTTATCAGTAAGAGCCGCAAAGCTCTACACCAACGATGCCAGAGGAAACAAGAGGTGTGCTTTTTCGCCATGTGATGGCCACATTGCTAATGTGTATCAGCTGTACAAGCGCCGTCTTGACACCGCCTGCCAGTATGCCAACATCAAAGACCAAGCTGTTCATATAGTGCAATCACTCGGCCTTGATGGCATGAGTTCTGACGAGTCAGACCATGAGGGTCACAACAGAGAAGCAACATACTATATCCTCGACAAAGACTGGTGCTCCCGACGTATCACTGCATGGCTACAGTTACTGGATGCTCTGCACCTCCGTCTTCAATATTTGGGCGAGTGGCAAGCAACATCCGGTGCTTGGCCCCACTTCAGAACTTCTAGCTTGAAAGAAAGTGCGAGGGCAGCAGTTAGAGAGTTACCCAGTGATTTCTACTCCCGTAACTGGTATCAAGCGCAAAATAATTTCATGAAGGGGCAGCTCAAGGTGAAAAAACCAAGTGTTTCACTTGAGGTACCTGCTGAATACTTAAAGTGAGTGTTTACTATCATTCTGGTTTCACTATTCACTCCACTGCATATCTACAGATTGTCGGAACGGTACAATCTATCAGACTGCCGGGTGGTATGTGGGCAAATGTCCTAATCATATCAATACTGCTCTTGTCTGTGTCATAATTGTCTGCACGTAGAGCCCGCATACCTATAGTTTTTACCTTTTGTTGGGTCGAGTCCATATTTGTATCTTCCTCTCCATAGCACTGTCAGCTGAGCCACTGTGGCTGTCGACTGGCAGTGGTGGCGAGAATCTTAATAAGTACTGTTGTAAGCTGCAATGTATGTACATGTAAGTAACAATTCCCACCACGAGAGAAACTCATCCATTGTGGCAATAGTTCTCCCCACTCTTCAGAAGCATGCTTCAAATGGAGTACTGATATTGAAGACTCTTGGGCAACTTTTGTGTTAGCATGGCTCATAATCTCGGATCTACACGTTGACTACTGATCTGGATTCATCGCCAGAGAAAGATGTGGAGAAATCCATTGTGGGACTACTGGCTGTCATCATGTCCAACTCACCAGCGATGCTCTGAAATGTCGCACTGGTAGGTGGATCTTGTTGTGTGCATCGTGCATCGTTGCCTTCGACTTGTGAAGTTGTGAATGCTTAAGGCATGTCACTTGCAGTGACAAATCCTATGCAAATCCTCTCCTTTGTCCTCCCAATCATGAAAGGCATTGAAACGTTTCATCCCGCAGCTTCATCCCTTGATTCTAGTTCACCTTCCAACTTCATAGTCGTTCTTCCTAATTCCATCTTTCAGTAAGTGATGAGAAGCTGTTGCTGTTGATTGGAATCTCATGATCATTTAGAATATGGCCACGATTAGTTCTATCGATGATAGTCAACCACATCAAGTGCCACCTGTGACATTGCCTGATGCACTCCTGCAAACAGTCTTGTCGGCGAACGTGGCTGAACTGGACTATATACACGCATTCCTGAGGCTTGCAATGCTCCACGTGAGCCGTCAATGCAACATGTTTGCAATCGCTGCGTGCCTCCTGCGAGATGTTCTCCTCTCAATATTCAATCACATAGTAGGAATGAAGGATAGCACCATTCTGAGGGTGCTGAGCCAAGTCTGTGGAAGATGGTGGGCCGTTGTCCTGGAGGACCCCCTGCTTTGGTGCAAGGCGCTGAATCTTACAGGTGGCCGAAAATGGGTCAGGGAAGTTGTAATGCGAACCAAGGAGGTACCATTATGGGTTCGCATCAATCAGTATGACTTTACTGAAGACTACGGCAAGAACATAATGCTGAATGTCAATCTTGTCACTGGTAACCACTTCTCCAGATGTGCCATCTTTGACATGAGGGGCACAGTGGCGAAGTTGAAGAGATACTTGAGGGTGTTAACACAGACTATGGTGCCCCCTTGATTCATTCTCTGTCAATCCAAAACATCTCTTGTTTGGTTCAGGAGCATCTAGTGAACATTCCCAATAGATTGCTTGAGACCGCAATGCCACATCTCACCTCGTTGTGGTTGGAAAGATGTGCATTCAGCTGGGATGCCATTCATACTGGGATAGCTGCCCATTCCTGCTCTTTGACATCCCTCTGTATCTGGAACATGCATGATGTCACTCTTGCTACGATGCTCTCACAGCTGTCCCTCATCCTCCAGTCCTTTCTGCTCTTGACAGACCTTCAGCTTCGAGATGTGATCTCTGTGATGGCTGGTGACCCTGGGATAACCATGGTGGCACTGCAGGGCCTCTCTTCCCTGCACATTCGGTCGTCAATCGATGCCTGTAATATCTTTTTGGGAAATATTCACGCACCTTCCCTTGTCGACCTCGTAGTCGACGTAAATGCTGCACCACAACCGAGTCCAAGTGACATCCAAGAGCTGATGATGAGTATCCAGCTGGTAGCACCTTCCTGCCCAGCCTATACTAGCCTAAATATTGCTCACAAACCTGGCTGCCTCATCGTACAGTTGGGTCACAGGTGAGCGCCAAAGCCTGTCATTGAGGTGACCTTGAGGAGTTGGTCGCCTCGAGTTTTAGGAGACCTCCTTTCAGACATGGTTACAAGCATGGTGGTCATTCAACCGCTGAGGAATGCACAAGGACTTTATGTATCACTGCCCTACAGCCTGGAGGGGCAAATCGCTGCCGAGACTTGGAGGCACTTCTTCAGTCATGTCAACAAGGTTTCTCATATCCACTTAGGTGCTCAACCACCTGCATTGCTTCTATGAATGTTGTACCAGGATGCACACATGGCACATCTATTGTGTAGTGATGCACCCTGACTACTCCTGCCCTCCCTAGCGATTGTCTCAACACCGATCTATGAATATTGTGTTTTTGTCGACATGATACTGGAGCTACGTGCGAGCATTGCTGGCTTACCAACTACTGAGGCTCTACTACAGCAATGTGCTCATGAAAGTTTTTCAGATCTAGATGTCATATGCAATCAGATTATAGCATGGGCAATTAGTCCAGGAGACACTGACATTCCAGACTGGGTAACAAAGGTTGCCAAGGACGAAGGTAGTATTGATGACGTTTTAGACTAGATTTTATGTACATCATGTCATATGTAACTTCAAATGTACACACTGCGTCCCCTACCATTGATTTGTGGTCAGCATTTTCATCCCATGGCATTCATTTCAAGATCTTAAAATCTTACCAGTACCTCCGACCTTTCATACATTGCATACTATGGTTTATCTACAGAACACATCTGCTCTGATTTTGAATGAATAGAATCAATAGAAGTTGTGGAGACCCGCATCTCTTGTGATTTGGCACATCTGTCACAGCAATCATGCTTTCGTCCCTCATTCATACTGTGACATCCTGTGACACTAAATGAGGCTGAGCAACCAGGCCTACTCCCCATCTGACCATGCTCTTCGCTTCTATATACAATGGCCTCGCTGCAGGTCTTGCCATCGGTGCATACTAGGCAACACTCCCTGATCCTGATAGATCTCTCCTGTTCGCAGTATCTTTGGTACGATGCCCTATCACTCTTCTGAATTGGATGGGCCATTGACCTCCCATTCAGTTCTTCACACTGCAGATATTTCAAAATGTCTCCGTGGCCATTGGAGCTATTGCGCAATACTTCAAGAATTTGCATTACTACTCTGTCGTGCTCCACATTCTTCCTGCTTTCGATGCCCCGCATTTCCTCACCCTTTCGCTATGCATATCGCCTCCTACTTGCCCGCATGTGCAACATTTCGAGCTGCATGCTGTTCTCATATTCGATGCCCCACATTCCCTGGTTGTACTGCTACATATTTCATCTACTGGACCCCACTACTGCCTGCTGCCTGCCCCAGGAGTGTACGTGTATCCCCCACATTGCATGTAGAATAGAATACATATTTGTAAATATGACTGGATGAGGCCATTGGGTGAGCTATAGGTATGATGATACAGCTAGCAGCGAGTTCAGCAACTCGTATGGCATTGAAAAAGCACTGCTAGCTAACAGCCGCAGTCAGTACAGCAAATTCGAGCCAGAATGGTAAAACGGCTTACCTGGTCCATCAGAACTACCTCGAAACAACTTCAGGCATTATCCCGGGACCCTCCGAGAGCAATGGCGACATAGCACGATCGAGACAGACCTGCAAAATGTCTGTAGTTTTCTAAACGAGAGGCATCAAAGCCTCTAGACTCACCCTTCCAATTTGCCCACCTCACGAGATCACGAAACCCCTCTGGAGTGTTGAAAACACCTACTAGCCATATAGGATACACCCCAGACGGACACAGGATGATGACAAACCTTCGTTTTTCAAAACGGTGCCCTTGCGACAGCGGTATACACTGAATGTACTCCCGAAATGGCAGTTGCCACGATGTGAAGCACAGCCATACAGAGTCTTCCCGAGTAACTTAATGTTATAAGATGGATCCTCCTAATGACAAAGAATGGGAGGGAAATAAATCTACACCCCCATTTATTGAGTGCCTGCCTCGTGATCCGCACTTGGCCTGTAAGGCAATGTTGTGTGTGGAACAAGCTATTAAGATAAATATGCATTAATCAGCAGGTTCTGCTGGGAACTAAAAAAAGCTACCAAAGGCACACTGTACACTCCAGCTCTTTGTGTAAGCATCCTTGCATCGCACCTGAGGCCTAAATACCAACAAATGCGATGTGATCGTTGACTTCTGGATGACTGCTATGAGTGAGGATTCGTCCTGCGAGTGGTGGAGGGAGCTGGAATCACGAAAAACCATGCCTAGATCGACTATGGTTGTCCCATCGACCATACCCGATCTTGATCAAGTAGTTCTCAAGGCACACCCATGTGTGCCATGATCCTCTTCGTCGTCCGACTGATTTTGCACTAATCAGAGCTACTTCGGTGCTTTTTATGCATTTGAATGTCCTGGGACAATGTACATAGCTGTAAGCCATGTAACGCAGGGTAAGACATGAAAAGAAAAAAAGCCGTTGAGCTCAATGAGTGGGTTGGTGGCATACATCGTCAAAATACATCTTCGAACAGACCTCGTGATCGTCATACTGACTGTAAATCCTTTCGCTCTTTCGCACCTTCTAGCCTTTGGAGATCTTTACGACGTCCTTGGACATGTGGACTGTGCTATATGAAATAAACACCATTGCCTTTGTACTTGTGCGATTGACTCAGCTCGATTTTGCAGAGTCATAGGTGAAGAGAAGGCAGTAGGATTGCAGTACCCGACAACCTACAAACACGAGATATCCACTGTTGATATGCACAGCTCGTAGGTCAATTGTCACAAGTGAGGACACGTCTTGCAAGATCTCGGAGAGCTGGTGTGATGAAAATGCAGTGCCTGGGTGTCATAAGCAGCGAGTTGGCCATCGTCCCCCTCTATGGTAGTGTTAGCATGGCCACACAGATGGATATTCGCTGGTTTCACTGCTGTAACCCATCGCTGTATTACCTGTCGAAAGCTCAAAAAACCGGTTTCTTGTCGATGCTGTGCTGGAATAGGGTAAATGAAAGCAAAATGATGTGAACTTGATATGAAAATCTGAGCTGCCAACTTTGAATCTGCTGAACAACCCCCCATGGCCAGAAATTCCGTGGCATTGATCAAAAGATAGCACCATTGTTTGAGTGTCCCTCGCCATTGCAGGAGACTGCCCTGCTCACCACTCATCGTGCAATTGCACAGCTTCTAATGGTATCTTTGACCTGGAGCTTTGTATGCTCAGCCTAAAAGCCCTCACCCCAGGCATAATTCAGTAGCAGGTTGATCTGATTCCCACACATTACATGTACAAAGTTTATAATTTCAGGAGTATACTGTATAGTGTCACCAGTCTACTGAAATCTGAAGCTTGAGTAAGGTGTCCTTGGTGTACAAGCTGAACTGTCATTACAAATCTAGTATACATCACCACCATTCCATGCCCCAACTAGAATCTTAAACTCCATGCATGTACTAGCTCTTCTTGTAGTTGACTGGAATCCTAAAGCTCAGGCATGAATCATATGCACCAGGACACTGATGGAGAACAATATAATGTACAGGGAGCAGTGAGTCTGATGCAAGTTTGATATACTTAAAACTGGGCAAGCTGGTGTGCTATGGGCACACTAACTGTTGGACATGTGGCAACCAAGCTGCTACACAAACAGATTTTCCAATATCAAGTAAACAGTAAACTTGTTGTGACTTGATATGTCATAAACATCACAGTCTCAGTGGCAGTTCATCCTTTGTTATAAACACCATGTGCATGCCAATGAGTGCATGATGTTTTGTGTTTCAGTCACTAGCCAGTACCTTAATGAAACTTAAAATATCAGTAAAGTATTGGTGACATGGTGGCATGCACTGGTTGCTTGAGCTGTGCCACTGTGCTGTGTTGCATGGCCTTACTGGAGCTGGAACACTGAAGCAAATCATCCAGTGGCCTCTCAAAGGATATACATATGCAGCCCAGTGGCACAGCTCCAGTGACCAGTGCATGCCACTGTGTCACCAATACTTTACTGATATTTTAAGTTTCATTAAGGTACTGGATAGCAACTGAAACACAAAACATCAGGCACTCATCAGCATGCACATGGTGTTTATAACAAAGGACAAACTGCCACTGAGACTGTGATGTTTATGACATATCAAGTCACAACAAGTTTACTGTTTACTTGATATTGGAAAATCTGTTTGTGTAGCAGCTTGGTTGCCACATGTCCAACAGTTAGTGTGCCCATAGCACACCAGCTTGCCCAGTTTTAAGTATATCAAACTTGCATCAGACTCACTGCTCCCTGTACATTATATTGTTCTCCATCAGTGTCCTGGTGCATATGATTCATGCCTGAGCTTTAGGATTCCAGTCAACTACAAGAAGAGCTAGTACATGCATGGAGTTTAAGATTCTAGTTGGGGCATGGAATGGTGGTGATGTATACTAGATTTGTAATGACAGTTCAGCTTGTACACCAAGGACACCTTACTCAAACTTCAGATTTCAGTAGACTGGTGACACTATACAGTATACTCCTGAAATTATAAACTTTGTACATGTAATGTGTGGGAATCAGATCAACCTGCTACTGAATTATGCCTGGGGTGCAATTAGATCAGTTGCAGAACCTGTTCTAAATAGAGCAGAAGGATATTTTCTCTGCCTATGTATGAGTTGTCATAGATACTCAATGTTTTGCTGGCTGTGATCGATTACATAATCCATGATCCCATACTTCCATTCTCAGGTGACCTGCCGATTCTTCCAATTCATCGTAACCTTCAGCCAAACAAGCCTTGTGTTGTGTAACATGTACATAATGCCTGCGAGAATGAATTGTGGATGACACCTGATTACTTAGGTGCAAGTTCAAATGTAGCATCATGCAGTACACATGTGCTTGTAGACCTGACACATGGCACATACAGCTCATCCAATGACTGCCCGATATAGCTAGGGTTGTCACTATCGACTTCCACAGTGGGGTGTCCAGAAACGTGTGCTTGCCTGCAAGGTAACTTCCCATCTAATGCATGGTCTGCTTTCAGATCGAGCATTGAAACGTTGACTGGTGGCTTCACACCGAAGAGAGGAGCCATACTGGGCTAGATCTTGCTTTGAAATCCACACATCACACTCTTACTACTGTGCCTGTGCATGGCGTCACTGGAGGCCTGACCTCGTTGGCTTGTTGGTATTCTCTTCAATGTGCCTAGGACCACCTTTCTTGTATACCACAACTAGTTCTCGTCCAAGTCTCATGCCATCACCTCGCTTGTATCTCCTTGGTCAGATATTCCTTCACAAGGTTTGTCAACATCGCCAGCCCATGGCTGGGCACAGCTCCTTGTTTGGTTGCCATGCACACTCCCACATCCTCGAACTTGAATAATGATTCGTCCTTGGCTCGATCGGTCATTCACATTTCTCTGTCCATGGCACAAGTTCCAGACTACACATCGGAATGTCCAGCACTTGGCCCGTCTGCAGCGTGAACAGTCCCATTTTTCATCACATATGACTCCAATTCTGACGGTGGATACCAGCCCTGGCACATCTTCCCCAACACTCACTGCAATGGCAGTCTCAAGAATGCTGTTGACAGTGCTAAGGGTAGACTACCATGGAGGCTCTGGTGGGCACTCTTGACAACAACACTGACAGCTTAGTTTTGAGATGCACATGAACTTCAACAAACGGATGAGAAACATGTGTGATGGCATGTCCATCTGGATTCCCGAGGGTGAATTCGAGAATTGCTATGACAAACTTTGCTGCCAGGCAAGTCCATTCGTGTATATTGTGGTTCTCAGAGGTTCCTTATATACCATGCAGGTTCTATGGCTTTTCACTATGCAATCTTTTCTGGCCCACACCACTGCTGGCGCATATAGTCCGAGTCAGTGATTATCACCTCATGCTTCTTCCTGGTTCCCTCCGATCGCATCTCAAAGCCGGTGAGTGACTCCCTGCTAAAGGGGGTCTCTGATGCTGATCTAGTCGGTTTCCAGATTGCAAACTATGCCAGGCATTTCAGGCAGACTGCGCCTCACATCCTGGCATATGAGTCTCTTCCAAACAGTATGCAGGTCGAGGGCCCTGTGGCTCCCGTTAGCACTGGCGGCAAGGCTGAGAAAGCTTGGAATGAAAGTGCTGAGGGAAAGAAAACCAAGGAGGAGGGGTGCTTTGTGGAGGTTGGTATGCTCTCGATGTGTATCGACGTAAACTCTCTGAGAGAGGGGAAGCGAGTCTTTTACCATATTCTTTGCGAATTATTGATGCTGAGAAACTTAGTCACCACCCTGAAGTCCACTACTGGGTCCAATTACTTAGGCAACACTACGCAGAGATGAAGTCGATAGTGGGGCAGGACAAGCTCATCAACAGGTTGGTGGTTGCTCATTGTGGCTTTGCTACTTGTCTATCTGGATGAACTTAAGGTGCATGCATAGGGCATATGCCACAAATCTCCCATCTCAAGGCAAGTCCCGAGTTCCAGGGTAAGGCATATCTCATTCTCGATGTCCCGCTCTCACCAACCTCATGTCGACGGGCATAGGGCCCATCTCGGAAGATTATGACCTTATGATTTGGCTGGGCACTGTGAAGGAATCTCACACTGCAAAGGTCGCTGAACTCTGCCAGAAATTATCTGCAACTTCTGTCCTGACCGAAGTAGCCCTCCAGATTACCAAATCTAATGAGCTCACCAGTGGCATCTCAGACATTGTGGCACACATCGACGTTGCACTCTCTACGTACACCTGCCAACCTGTCACCTTGCTTGTACATGAAGCCACGTTCAGCCAATACCTTGCCCTTCTTATCGTCGCCGATGCTGTCATGGCGACAAGTTTGAGGGAGAGTATAGCACCTCAAACACACGAGTACATCGAATGCCAGGAGGAGAGGAAAGGGGCATTAATACTGAGCAAGGTGAGTAGTTTGCCTATTGTCTAGAAAACTCTTTTACATGGCAATAGTGCTTTATCTCATGTGCTTGACATCACTGCACCGTGCAGGCCCTAATAATGTCTGATGAAGAAGCCACGTCCCACTGGCAACGTCTCCATAATCACGTCGCTCAAACTACCCAGGCATTTGTCACCTCTTTCCTTACCTGATGTGTCCATGCACACACTGGGCATGTGTCACTCTCCGTTGACCTGTCACTTGTTCTGCTACCAAACCTTACTCGTCTGATTCCCAAATATCGTCACTCTGCCACCCGCCTCGTCGTTGTCAATCTGGAAGGGTGCCTGTGGGCTCGGGATATGTCCAAGAGCACAATGATAGGAATAATGAGAAGTGGAAAGGGCCCTATGGTTGAGTTCCCCAAAGCCACAATACGGGTGTGTGAGCAGATGGCAGCTGATCCGAAAAATGAGATTTGGATGCTTAGTGGGTTGCCTGTGAAGGGGGCACTAGGGTGGCTTGCAGACAGGGTTCCCAGCATGGGTATTGTAGCGGAGAACAGACATTATGTGAAAATGAGAGAGATTGGTAACAAGTTGAACAAACAATCTAACGGGCGAGATGGATCAACATGGTGACCAACATGGACTTTGCATGGGAGGGACCATGTATACAGATCCTCAGCTACGTGAGTGACCTCGCTGAAGTGGCAATATGCTTCATGTCTCTCTCCTTTTGTTGTGCTGATCATCAATGTTTATACTGCATGTTACAGTTCACTGAACAGAAGCCAGGCTCCTTTGTCGGGGAGTGGGCCACATCTATCATGTGGTGCCTCTGGATATGTCTTCTGTCTTGATTGATGATGATCCTACTATCACCACCACTACCATCGACAATGGTCCTACTACGGTGAACACAGCTATGTCATCATCTCAGCCACACTATTCCAATCGCAGCTGGGCTCATCGTCAAGCTGCCAGGGCACAGAATCACATCTTCGATGCCCTTAAAGAACAATATGGCCTTCACACTATTCTGGTTCAAAACTCCTTCATGCTGCAAAATAATATCTCGCGTTCGATGGCTGTAGCTACAGTTCTACACCCTGGAGGGCCTGCTTGTTCACCACTCTGGCAGCGCTGGTGTTATGCTAACTACAATGCCTACTAGAGCAGCTTTACGATGTGGAGGTGGGAGGGTTAGCTCTGTGGCGGAATCTATGCTTGTACTTGCGATCGGAAGGGACGGGAAGTTATTGAGACAGTTGAATGAGCTGGAAAACACGGAGATGGTGTCGAGGAGTAGATGGGGACTGATGCAAAATGGAAGCTTGACCTAGGGAGGTGCTTGGTGCGTTGGAGATGTTGATGCAAGTCTGGTGAGGTGAGGGCAATTCTGGCATGGGGGATGGTGCTCATCCCGCCACCATCCTTAACCTCGACTGAATCTTGTTGGCTCTTTCCCTTCGCTCTGTGCTATCTAAGCGATCCTGATACCATCTCGTGGTGGCAGACCTCGACATACCCCACTTTGGCTGTCTGTGTTTATTGCTGCATCTCTGGGTTGGACTTCATAACTGTGGAATGTATCATTGGAGATACTTTGGCAGCATGAAGTGGAATCTTCTAGAGGCAGCACAGCAGAACACGGTCAATATACAATGCATACGACATGGATGAGGACGAAGACGAAGATGCGCTTCAAATTTATCGCAGGAGATGAGCTGCCTTATATCCTCTGCTTGCCCATCTGGGCTTCCCATGTGGGGACCCATGCTTGTCTGGACCACATAACCCCGCAGAAGCTAAATCCAACAGCATTGGACTATACAGTATCGGACCATTGGTGCTTTGATGACGACCCTCACTCGTTTGCACTGCATACTCATACTGCGAATCTGTGCAAGACCATGCTCACCTGCCTCTGACCACTGATTCCATTACGTGGATCAAATGTAGCACAAAGCCACCTTCTTGGTTCATGAAGCAAAATTTGGAGATGTAACGAGCGATCTCCTTCCCGTCTTGATGCCCGAGGAGGCATCTGAGCATCTGAGGAGCAAGAGGGATAACTTTATTATTCTCAATGGCTAATGAGCACATTGTAGGGCCATCAGATCGTCCCTTCTATCGAAACGAAAGAAACCTCAGTAAGGAAAATCATGCTTAGCAACTAATAAACAACTTATACAGTCCCTGGGACGTCTCATGATTTATGTAAAATTGTGGCAAAAAAGAATGTATATATATATAATATGTAAGCAAAGTACGACGACTGTCCAGCAACTAACAAACAAATGGTACAATCCTTAAAACGTTTCACATTAGCAGAGCATCTCTTTTACTTTACATAAAATGGCTCCATCTGTATTTGTATGCTAAGTTGCGACATGTAAGCAAGGTTTCTGCTACCTACAGTGGCAGTTACTGAGTACTGATCATGTAATGTATATGCTATGTAGTCAAACATATGGATCCCATGCAAGTGAGCACAAAATAATAGCTTGTTGTGTATATCAGCTCTCCAGTGCCTCTCTTGGCTATCCCTTGTATTTCCCTCAAAATGTCCAACATTCGATTATAAGCCTCTGCAAAGGTCATTTCCTGTAGCGGAAAATTATAAGCCTGAAACCTCAATGATGATGGTAGGGCCTTATAATTCCCTGCAGCACTGCATCCATGATGATCTTGCCTGTCACAGGATCAGTCAAATGATTCTTCAGCTTTCGGTTTAGTGGCCTCGTAGGGCTATGAGCTTGATTTGAACCTATGAGTGGGAGTCCCGGAATGGGAAGACCAGGGTGACCAGGACTCTGTTCATACTTTGCAGGTGTCAACGTCGTGCTGGATAGGAGTTCTTCCTGTTTCTGACAAATGATTGTCAACGATCAGTCCTCCTGGTGAAGATCTTTTGAACCTCAATAACCTACCATGCGGAAAAGAGCAGCAGACCGAATGGACGGGTTCATCGGGTGCTGTGGGCATGCTAGAATTTGATGCCCCTCTTGCTTCTGCTGAGAACCAGTAAGTCTGTTAACAGCATTGTTGAAATACTTTGGCTCAAATTACTATGGCAGTCAGCCTATCTGGCATTCGAGACAAGGAAAACACCACTTTCTCGTCCCCTGCATTGCCAGAGAGTCATGCTGGTTTTTCTGCTTGCATGATGGCGAGAGGGTGGCACAACAAACTGCAAAGGAGCAAGGAAGGGAGGAGGAGCTGACCTTGGCCAGCCTTATAAAAGGGTACCTCGAGAACAAAGGGACAGTACAGCCATGCTTGTGGCGAGCCAAGTGGCAGCTTAGGAACAGTAGTGCCCTTAGTGGCATGGGCTCTACACCCTTGGGACCTCCAGCTGGCATATCGTGATCCTCCATTGTACAACCAGTGCTAAGCGGGTATATCCATCCTCAGTATGCATGTGTAGCCTCGTCAGAGCAGGCACTGAAGCACTTCCCACTTGTGTAGAACATATCAACTCATCCATTGGTGCATCGCGATGTCTCTAGTAGTACTGCGAGTACCAAGTACTGCCACCCAACACTGCATCTGTGCGCTCGGGCCTCGAAATGTCACTGTTGAGTTGCACACTCTCTGTTCTGTGCTATGGTGCCTGTCAGTCCTGCACACACAACTTTTCTTTGTTTTGGTACAGAAATGCTACAGAGTAAGTCCTAAGTGCAGATCCAGTATCTGTCCCAGGCCAGGACTTGTACAGGCAAGCACTGGTTGCCACTGTGAATAGATGCCTAGTGGTATCATGCTCAGCATGGATGTGCAACTAGAGGAATTGGTCCCAGGAAGGGGGATTGGTGTGTGCAAGAACTGTCCAGCCATGGGCAAAGCTGCGCCTCCACAACTTCAGAGTGCCTCTTGACGAGTCTGCCAGATACCAAAGTGTGATATAATCTAATCTTGCAGATTTTGTAGTCCACACAGCGAGAAGGTCCTTTTCCTTGCCCTCCCCATCAGTGTCATCTACCAGAGCTGTTGGTGCGTGTAAGAGAAAGCAATGAAGGTAGGTGAAGCGAGATAAGTCAATACTCCATGTAAATGCATCGTTCCAGGGATGTCAACGCCGAATGAATCAGCCCTAGAATACACAGCGCCTATGAGCTAGTGGAAATCAGTAAATAGAGCCTACTTACTGATGTAGGGCACTGCTTCTCAACGAGTTTCAAAGCAGTAAGTTCTGGTGCAGCTTCATGCAACCATCTCAGGATGTCACGGTGATCTGGATCAAAGTCGATGTGGAGAGTTGTAATGGTAGCTGTCAAAGTTGAAAGTGATTTCATTGTGAATGGGAAGGCCAGACTATCACAGATGCCAACATCAATGATGGTAACCCTTTTGACTGGGTTGTTGTCCACTACGCTTGCAATGCAAGCACTGCCTGCAGTCACATCTGTCAAAAGTGGCAATGCATGACCTTCCAAGTGACATCGACCACTTCTACAGCCAGAAAGTAGCTGCAGCGATTGTATAGCTCTTGTTGTGGAAAGAAAGGGGGCCAAGACGTCATGGGGACAGTTACAGGAAAAGACTTGTAGCTTCTTGAATCGAACATGATGAAGAATATGGATCCATGAAGAGGGAGAGAGTTTGGCGAGGCGCAACTCCAGGTCTTCAACATTCCGGAGTAATAGTATACACTTTCGAAGCAACCCCAAAGCTGTAATGCCAGCTGTGAAATTGACGTGAAGGGACTTGACACCCAATGCGATTCCAGAGTTGCAAGACGCTCTGGACATTAACTGGTTCAGCATCTCTTCATCTCTAATCACCATTATCTCCTATAATGCCGTGTCATGGGGTATGCTGAAGGGTAGGTACTTTGGAAAACGTATGGTGGTAGGCATTGAAAGTGCGACCTTACAGTGCATGGAGATGTAGGTTAATGCGAAGAAAGAACAAGTAGACGAATGACATACATTGGTAGCAAATTTGTGGGTGTAATCTCTCATCAGGAATGGCCAAAGGAATGGCGAAACGTCAGAAAGAGAGGGCAAGATGGAGCCTTAGGACTGAGTCATGTTTTCGCATTTTTGCAGCCTTTATATAGAGGGGAGCCTTTGTCTGAGCTGGTCAGTGACTCTGCCATTAGCCTCGTGCACTGAACGTTGAACACTAAAAGCATCAATCCCAGTGACCTCAAAATGTCCATGAACAGCTGCAGTATTACCTGTGTGAGATATTGTGGTAGGTATCACTCCAAATACCAGTGGTCTTAGTCTCTGATGAGCTTTCCACATGCAACAAAGGAGATGAACACACCAGTTCAATGGTGATCATGAATCGGCAGCTGAGATCTGAGATCTGAGACCAGACCATTTGCTTTATCACATCGTGTCACACATTTGGAGTCAAAGTTGCCAGCAGCAGCAGATCATTAATCATTATAATCACACAGGCCAACTTTCCAAGTTGGCATGCCAGTACTTACCTGCTGCTAGTCATTGCCATGTTCTCTGTTTTCCATCACATGGACTCATAGCCTCTGGTAATAATTGCCTCAATAATGAGGAGGGTAATAAAGGGGTTCCAGAATTCTCGGGGTGCAGCTGAACAGATCTAACCTTAGCGCATGACATCAATCTTATTGGGCTCGAGATCGATGTATATGACTTTCAAATCTATGCATTCCAATTGGAGAGCATGCATGTACAGTACTACCAAAAAAGTGGAGTCCAAGGTCACCTTTCTGATTTCCACTTTGCCCTTCCTTGATCAGAAACCATTGTCTTCCTCATCACCCATGAAGGTTCCCCTTTGTCAAGAATCTTCAAGCGATACTCGGACATGACTGGGTGAGTGCAGTCTGGCTTGACAGTGTTCCATTGGTGGCCTGTCCACATCCAGATTTGTCGGACACTCTCGCGGTCGTTTTGGTGAATGTATAAGTCTGCGACCTGCAGGGGCAAATCATATGTGCTGTGGCTATCAGGGGGTGAATGGAGGCTATTATTTCCACTTGACTTAAACCAGTGAACACATTCCTTCCGGCATCTGATCGCCCTCTCCCATTTCAGAGGCAAACTCAGATTTTGTGGATCAAGTGGGCATGGCGGTGGGCAAAGAGGGCAAAACCACTTCCCTGATGAGGGTGTAGGGAGATCAGCAGTCGATTGGGTAAGTAGCGTAGTCGATTGTAGAGACTGAAGTATCACAGTTGGAGTGGCTTGCAGGGCAGTGGAGGGATCAGTGGTAGATTGCATAGGTAAGGCAATCAGTCATGGAGATTCAGGTATCGTAGCTGGGGTGACTTGTGGGGCAGCAGATGAAACGGCGGCCACAACTGAGACTGGACTAACAGTAACATTTCGGATAGCCAGATCTGCTTGTCCAAGTTGCGAAGTCTCAGTTGGTGCTGCAACTACTACAGACACAATCGAGGGTGGAGCGGGAGCGCAGGCACCCAGACTTGGAACAAGAGGCTCTTTTGCTGCAGCTCGAGAAGATAGAGGTGAATTGGACACCATTTCCAGTGGTAAGTTTCCTGCCTGCAGGGACCCTGTACCACTGCCTGTTGATGACCTAAGTTGGGACATCATGGAGGGTATGGCGAGCTCTGCAGCCTGTGCTGGGTCATCCTGTTCCACTTCATGCGGTGCGCTATTATAACAGAAATCAATACATGTTATCTCAAGTGGGAGTGACTCACTCACAGCCTCGAGGATGGAAGAAACTATTGGTAATCACGCATCTTGATAATCCTGCCCGATGTAAATGCCTGGAAGTGGCAGGAACGCAGTAACTAAGAAAACAGTAACAGTTGTATAGAATCTTGAGAGCCGGTGCAAGCAGCAACTTACTTGGCCACAGCAGGTTGCAAAAGGTGCTGCTTGGATCGCTCCCGACAAATGGGGAATGCTTGATGCATGATTGGTATGTCCTGAAAGTAGCTATGAAGATCAAATCTGGGCATTGGATATGGAAATCGTACATCATGCTCCAGACGAACACCAGGTCGAGGAGTAGTTCTGAGTTGAAAAGTAAGCGGTTCACATGGCTCAAACATAGCTTTTCTGGAAAGCTAGGATGTAGATCCAGTAGAATAAATAGGAAGTGACGGAAGAAAGAATGAACAGACAGTTGATGGGTGGGTATGTGTGTGCAACAGGGCACCGCCAGGTCGCTCTTTAAGTCTCCCGAACATAAGGTATCCAGGTTATTGCTTGCTTGTGCTTTCAAGAGTATTGAGTGATGAATAGTATGAATGAGGCATAAAGTACTGTTATGAGTGGCCAGCTGGTGACTGCCACAAGCCTTTGTCTTGGAACCTTACTGGCTACCCTGGCATGTGTTTATAGAAAGTATGCTTTGTTGTATTGGTATATGAGAAGAGTAGGGTCCCACCGAGCCACTTTCCTCGTCCATCATATGTCTGCCTACATGGTACGCAAGACTCTACTCAAAGAGCACACTGATTCTGTCAATGCCCTCTCCTTTAGTCCATGCGGGAGGTACCTTGCATCAGGTTCTTCTGACCAGTCCATCTGCATCTGGAAAGTCTCCAGCAGTAGATTCATCTTTCATGTCGTTTTTGACAGTCAAATCAATGCTTTGCTTTGGCATTCGGTCAAAAAGGATACTCTAATCTGTGGTTGCGAAGACGGCGCTGTGTTCTATCTCAGCGATTTCTCACTGGTAAGAGATTATTTACACATGACAACTAACATCGTTGTGTCTTACTCTAATGCATATGTATCAAAGACCGGTTTTGCCAGGAGGGAGGTCCGACTTGGTGTGAAGGATACACCGATTTTCTGTCTGGACTTGGAGCCTGTCACAGGGCTGTTGGCAATTGGTATTGGGAACGAGGTTCACATCACTCAGGACGAATGCCTTCATAAGACTCTACTGGCTATCATTAGGTGTGGGAGGGATTATGGACTTATATTATTCTTCAGCTAATTATACTGCAACAACTAAACTTCCACATCCTCGATATAAACCTCAGACCGATGGCGGTGATTGTCAAATCCATCCCCGATCAATTCACTTCTACGAAGGAGGCAAGAGGCTCATCGTTTCATACCTTAACCACGGCGTTATGTAGGAAGTTCATTGTGCCAACACTAATTGACCACTGACATCATACTCAGAGCATGGGACGTTGCTTCTATGACAGCGATTTGGCACATACGCTCACTGGACATTCCCAAACAAATGCAGGTAGCTAGCTTTGCAGTCTAAACACTTACTCATGAACCATGGTTATTACCCACAGAGCAAGTTCTGTTGTGTATCTCAACCTCAACACAATCGTAATCAACACTCTGCAAGATGGTCTGTATTTATTCAAGCTGGGTTCTACCAAGCCAGTTTGGAAATGGTCCTGTGAATGTGACCACGAAGCTGAAGCCCGCTATCCACTCCTGGTATCCTTTTTACATGACGGGAAAGCAATAGTATCAGGATCCTCTACTGGTAGTGTTTGCATTTGGCAAACTGGTTCCAAAGACCTTTACCAGGTTCTCCCACATAGTGGTGAGTGGAGGCGTTAATTGCTTTACTACCCTACTGATGACTTTGGTTAGGTGATGTTATACAGGCAGTTTCGGTTTGTCAAGATCTCCTTCGCATGATCATTTGACTCATGGCATTCAAGGCTGCTCAGAGAGGCACATGGAACTACATTGCCACTGTGTCTGTGGGTAAAGGTGTGGACACGTACATCAAGATATGGAAGGCAAAACAATGTCAGGCTGATTTGTATCGTTCTCCTGATATGCCACTAACTTTGACTTTTCAAGGTCTTCTGCATGGCCAACTGGTGTCCTTTTGGGACTGTATAATGGTTCGGAGATGACGATATCCTGTTTCAATGATACTAATGCCACTTAGATCTTTCGTTTCTCCTTGGATTGGAGTGATTATGGCCGCATGGCCTGGACGATTCTGTATGGTGTTGTATGCACAGCTGTGGCCTGCAGCTTGGTGCAATTGGCCTGGCACAACATCCCATGGACTCCGATTGCGGTGTTCCTGATTGATGGTGTGCATTTGTTCTATAGTGACTTGCAGTACACTTTGCTCATTCATCTCAGATTGGCAAAGTCATAGACTCGCTTTGGCAGGTCGCACTGCTTTCATATGGATGTCTATGCAGCTTACTTCTGGGAATATGGGTGTCAGTTGCAGATGGATGGGTGGCGATTGTGTCTTATATTCGTTCCATGCTTCGTGCTTTCATTGGATTGCCGCCAGTTGATGGTTTCCAGCACCCTCCATATCCTCAAGTGCCACCTCAATATGGTATTCCACCACCAACATTCGATTAATTAACTGTAACTTCTAAATAGTCTTTATCAGTAGTGCTACATAGGATGGAACTGATATCACCGAAATGCATTGGCATCAAATGACCGAAAGAGTTACAGAGACATGCCCTTCAGTGTCATCGTTGTGACCCAGGGGGGGGGGGGGAATAACACAAAAGCTTGATCATGTTGCTCATATCAAAGGTCCTAGGTACCCCAATCAGCATGGGCATGCTCATAAATTTCAGTATTTAGTGACTAGAATCTTATGGTAGAGACTCCCTTCATTTTCGCCACCTAGCTCTGGTATACCCATGACCTGCTGCTTCTTGATGCACACCCAGCCATAACTACCTGGGGCTAAGTTCAGCGAGTCAGATCGGCAGGCTACCCACCTTTGGACCTCCTTTGAATGACTTCATCAACCGATCAACAGCCATATTAATGAATTACTGAGACAACCGAGGAAGGTCTTGACATCATTGGAAAACGCATTGAATGGAGGAGGGCAGGATCTCGGTTTGAAGATCTCTCTAGCAGTTTCGTGGCTGGAAGAGCACGGTGAACCTGCCACACTCATGATCTCTCTGAGGGGGAACATTGGATGGGTATGTGCTCCTCTGCTGGAGGTGGTGCATACTTAGAGATGAAATGAACTGCGTGGCACCTGCTGAGCACTGCATAAATGGACCCATCATGTAGAGTCTTTAGAGACATGAACAGCAGATTCCCTGTGTTTTAAGTCAAGCAAAGAAAAGAAAAAAATTGTCCGAGAGGGAGGAATCAGGCGACTGGAAGGTAACTATGTCAGGAGATGATGAGTGCTGATTGGTGTGACTTACAAGCCAACATAAGGATGCTATCCGGGTTCACTAGTCACTTGTGGTGGCAGTGCAAGAAACCATCATATGACGGAAAATATTTCCTTTCTTGGCAAGTCACGAATCTGCAAACACGAAAGGAGTTTGTGAATATACCACGTGACTCCCAGTAACATTACACGAAATCAAAGCAGAATTCTATTGTGTTTGTTGGTGACTTGTAGTAACATGAGGGTGACATTGCACCAAAGTAAAAACATCAAAATTTCACTATGTGAATTGTACACCATGTGCTTGACATACATCGTGCATAGAGAGATTAAGCAGATTGAGCGTGCCTGATCAGCGGACAAGCAACTAGCTTGATGCTCAGCAGTGTCGTATGGCAAACGTCACCCTCGGGACCCTTCCCCCATGCTCTGCAAGTCCTCTCCTTCTCATTGCTCTTGCTCATGATCCTGCGAGGGCTGTCACCATAGGCAGGGCAGGCAGTTGTGCGAGCTCCATCTCCTCTCATGTCAGCAGCACCTCTCACTGCATCTGCAGTTTTTTCCTTCCTGGTCTGGCTCACACACCAAATGTCTCAGCAGTAATCCACGCTGGTGATTATAACCATCCCATACCTGACATTGTCTCCCACTTCTCTGGCTAGAATGTGAGCCGGCTAAATGTAGCTTTCGTGCCCATGGGTAGACCTGACTCTGTCCATCCCATCCAGTTTACCTGTGACTGTAAGTGTCCCACTTTCTGGCAGTCTACTTCCTCTCAGGGCTCACTCAGCATCTCGCCCTTCATCTACGGTGACTTCCACATCTATAACCAATGGCATAGTGTCTGCTCAAAAATGACGTCCTATGGTGTGGTGGAGAGAAGGAGACGAGATGTCAATGAACTAATCAGTGAACTTGCATGCCTTATTCCTGGCATCCCATTCGGATGCAGCTGTGAGTTAGTTATCTTTGATTTAGTTCGTGCAATATCTCAGTTGAAATTTGTGGAATGCGATCCCCATGCTGAGTTTCGCAAAGTATTTATGAACAGAGGTGACAGGTGACTCGCAGTACGTCAATGTTACATGAAATCAAAAAGGTCCTGGTCGTCTCATCGAAGGTAAGATCCCCCACACATTTGCAATGATCATGTGAACAGACTCTCAGGCGATCAGTGCACAAATAACGGCCAGGCTGCAGCAGTTCTAGCACAGGATCGAATACCTCATTACTGACAAGATGTCGATGCTCGGGAAGACATTCCTTGCACCCATTTTCTGCCCTTTGTGGTCACCTCAAGCAACCAAAATCAGGCAACGAAGCACCCAAAGTATTCATGGACGCCCTTCTCTCAACCAATGAAGGCAAAGGCAGACTACATCATGCGCAACTATGACTACCATGTTCTAGTACTTCAGTCTTTGTTAATTTCCTGCAGGTGAGCAGAGATTCTTCCACGGCTACCCATTGGACCATCCACGAGGCACCTTTTCAGCATTTCCAAGAGTTCTCGCTGCAACTGCATCAAACTGAGTGTGCATCCAGATAGTAGCATGGTGAGTGATGTATGTGTGACCATTTATGGATAATGATCCAGCATTTGATACTGCTCAAGGCCAGGTTTCGAATGTATGGTACATTCATTGTTTCATCCAGTGGACGATTCCAAGCTTTAAATTCATCTTATTATTTACCTCTCCAAGACCCTTCCGGTGTGAGGAAGGGAAGGCTCGCTTTACCCATTGCCACAGACGAGATGCCCTCCTGAAAGTGTGTGAGGACTTGATTCATTGTTTGGTCTTCTCTGGTTCTTCTGCTGCTTACTTCTCTGCCTTATCTTTGTGTATGAAATGGCATCCATTACATTTGTATAGAGTGCTCTGGTAACTTTACATTGTCCTTACCACAACCTCTTCCTGTTTGCACTGTACTTCTCTTAACTACCACCATGTGCACGGCTGATTACACTTTCAGACTTTACTGCCCTCCTGTGCATGATGATTGATGCAGTCATCTACCAAGCAAGGTTGTCGCCACCACCAATGGCACTTCCCGAGTCATGAAGGAGCTTAAAAGTTGTCAATTGTGCGGACATCGAAAAAAGCTGTAGTGAGCCTCAATTGATCACGAGTCTTGTGAAGTGACCTGTTGTCATCTGACAGCTAGTATGGTGGGCAAGGCTTAGCAACTTCGACTATGCACCTGCAAAGTCGTAGGCTGTGGGTCAAAACGACACTGGTCTCCCTCCCACTTGGAGTCTATTCCTGGTCAATGGATCTCGAAAGCAATGTGTGCTCGCCACCGCAAGATTGACCAACTAGCCTGTTACCTCAGGAGCTCCACCAACAAATCCAAGACTGTTGGCGAGCTGACAACTTATGTAGGCGTTCCCCCTGTCCCTGACAACACCCGCATTCCGGATCAGGATGATCCACCTACTTCACTCCCAAATACCAGTAGTTTTACCGGAGATACAGCTGCAATGCCAAACGTGAAAGAAGAGACTGATGCAGTGGAGGAAATGTTGCATAATCTCATGCACTTATGTTCTGCAATCACCGAAAGGGCCACCTCCTTTCCTTCTGACCTGAGTTTGGTCTTTTCTCAGGATTCCCTCGCTGAGGGCTCTACTTATGAACTCTTTTCTTCTATCCCGAGCGGACCTAATATGGGACACAGACATCTCCTCGAGGATGCACCTGAAAATGCAGCTATTGTGGCTCACGAATGTGCATTTTTCAATATTTTATTAAGCCTGAAGCATCTCAATAACCATCCATCACTGGAAGTTACCAGGTTGCAGTTGCTGGCTCTCATGGAGGACGAGATACATAGGATTGACTCCATATGGCAGGCTGCTTGGAATCATTCGAGGCGTGGACAGGACAATGTAGAGGTTGAAAAAAGCGGAAGGTCATTTGGCATTTCTGTCAATACAGGTATGTGGTTGGGTGTTAATACCCCTTTCTATGGCATGGCTAACGTTGTCTGGAGACTTGTACTTTTGCAGCAAGGAATGGTCCCACCCTGCATCTGTTGCAGGCAGTTTCCTTATTCTCTATCTGAATCTTTTCTGCGGCATATCCCAAGTACAAAGGAGGTTTGTCTCGGAAAGCCTTCGGTTTATCCAATGTTATGTTGAATCCACTCAAATCACCCCGGAGGAAAGGCTTTCACTCGTGCACTTTCCCAAAGACTATCACACAATTCTGAGGCATTTCAACCTTGATCCTCAAGTATGACTCTTTGTATGCTGCCCGCTGTGTTGTGCTCTTTATGACAATAACAATGATTGTCTGGATTTCTGCACCTTCTGGGACTTTCCCTCAAGCCCTCCCTGTTCTGCACGTTTGAAGCGGACTAGAGTAATCTGTGGCACATCTGTGACCCGCCCAGTGCACAAATTCGCCTACCAGGAGCTAAAGGGGTGGTTGGCAAGACTATTGTCGTGCCCTGACACAGAGCTCATACTGGAGACACTGCTGTCCACAACATCCTCGAATTCCACCACTGATGGCCCATGGACTGATATCTTTGATGGTACCTTCATCCGAGATCTGAAAGCCTACGACAGGAAGCCATTCTTACATAAGAATGGTGATGACCTCCATCTCATTTTTTGACTAGCTGTTGATGGCTTTAACCCATTTGGCATGAAGGTTGCCAAGGGAACTTCTTCTGTTACTGGCATCTACATGGCCTGCCTCAATCTGCCTCCTGACATACATTATGATGTTGACAAGATGTATCTAGTCAGAGTTATCCCAGGACCGAAGAAGCCTTCTCTCGAGCAGATAAACAACTTTCTAAGGGTCCTTGTTGATGAAGCTTCTTGAGTTCTGGGAACCAGGTGTCTTCTTTTCTCGTATGGCCCGATACAGGAATGGAAGGCTCGTCTCGCTTGCAGTGGTCCCTCTAGTATGCGATGTCCTTGGTGCACACCAAGTTGGTGGATTTCTGAGTCACACTGCTACATTATTTTGTTCTTTCTGCCTTCTACCTGCTGATATGATTGAAAACCTTGATACGTCTTCCTGGCCCATGTGGACTTCATGGGACCATAGAGCACATGCAGATCGGTGGCATCTTGCAAAGATGATCGACGAGTGGGATTGCATAGCCAAGACACATGGCATGCGATTCTCAGAGCTTTTGAGACTACCTTATTGGGATCCCATTTGGTTCATGGTATTGGACTCAATGCACGCATTCTTCCTTCATGCTCTTCCACAACATATCCAGTACATATGGGGGACAAGCCCTACGGCTCCAAGTGGTGATGGCAGCAACTCTCCCACCGTGAAACCCCCTCCGAGACCCCTTTACCGATCTGTGCAAAGGCCTCAAGGTTCTACTCAAAGAAAATTCAGGTGACCAATCTGCCAAATATGTCTCTCGAAGCTGCACCCAACCAATGCTATGGCACCTGTGCCATGAATTCAACCTAAGGAGGGCCGGAACATCAATTATGATGGCATGAACATTGCTAGAATGGGTAAGTTGACATCTTGCTATTTCTCTTCCTTAATGCTTGAAGTGCATTGCTAGCTCTGGGAGACCAGAAACCAGGACAGGGCATGAGGCACTCTTAGGTACCCTTCTACAGGTGAGTCAATTACAGTGCTTGAGATGGTAGTGGATGCTCATTTTGGGTTGTGTGACACGCCAGAAAACAGATGTTGGGGGTACTGGGAGTGAGAACCCTCATGCAGATGGGGGTAGAAAACCACGTCGGACACAGGCTGACCCCTCTACAGAGGGTGAACTAGAATGTGCATGGACTAGGCTCAGAATGGCAAAAACAACTAAGGCCCTGGCCAACAATGTCTGGGTGCCAACACTCATGGCTCTCTGCCACGAACTGGGGATACCTGTTAATGATCCTAAACGACTGGGGAAAGTTCTCACAAAGATGAGCCTTGTTGAACTTCTGGGGAAATGGGTAAAAGCCTCACACTTGTTCTTGATCCTTGCTAACTACCCTTCAATTAGCGCGTTGAGCATGGGCTTGCAGATGCGGAAGGAAACTTAATAGAACATTGTGCCAAGCCTACCACAGTTGACCCTCACGAGATACCCGTCGTACTTGGCCATGCAGTACTCGAGGAAGTGTGGAGAGACCAGGAATGACTAGTCCTCCCATCCTTCATTTTCCCGGCACCTGGTGCACTTGGTATCGAGAAAAGAAAGCTCTCCACAGACCAGTGGCAGTCAGTTGGCATGATCCATCTTGTTATCACCCTGATTCGGATTTGGGGTCACTCCGAAGGCAGACAGCACGAGATGCTTAACAATTACATGCACCTCGTTACAGCGATTCATATAGCTAGCCTTCGTTCCACCTCAAGGGGTTTAGCAAGTCATTATACTGATCATTTCAAGCATTACCTATTGGGGGTCTTGGATTTGTATAAAGAGGCCAAGTTGCAATCAGTCCATCATGTGTGTCTCCATTTTGAGCAGTTGTTGGTTGGGTTAGGACCTGTTCATTCATGGAGAGCTTGGGCTTTCGAGCATTTTAATTACAGGCTCCAAAGGACAAAAATGAAGATGCATTTTGGTGCATGCTCGTTGGAGTTCCCGTGACAGGGTGTAACCATGCCCAATCATTTAGGTGAACTTGAGTTGACATTCATGAATGATGCGTGTCGTGCAGCCAACCTTCAGATGTTGCTAAACAGCTCGCAAGTTCCCTCATCTATGAAAGAACTGTGGCCAACGTACCAACAAGCATTCAAGTCCAGCATGCGAGGCACATGGCTCAGCGACACATATATGCCTACTGAAATGAAGGTTATCCTTGCAAATCCAATGTCTCGAGGGCGCCTAAAAACGGTATGCGATGTATACTTACCTTTAGCAATGGAATACACACGTTCCCAGTCGCTGGAAGGGAAGTGGTTAGTTTCGTTGCCATGACCTGAAACCTCATATCAGCTGTAGTGATTCGCTGGTGCAGGGCATTAAACAAGGGGGGAATGACCTTTCAACCAGCTGTCAAGTCACAATGCAACTCACATGCAATAGTTCAACACCTGGGCCGCACTGCAACACCCAATTCCCTGCCCAGATACTTGGAATATTTGTGTTGACTATGACGGAAGACGTCTTCGCTGTCATTGCTCCTTATGTCTGTCTCAGCAGTGCAGATGCCAAGTACGACCCTTACCCTCAGTTTGGCACGGTTGCTGGTCAACTGTACTATGATGCTGTTGAACTTCCATGTGTCATCCATGCATCCAATTTTCTAATGCTATTTGCCAAGGCCCCATTCCAACTTGATTACATATCAAAGCCTGTCATCCATGTCCTACCCCTTTACAAGGTGGGTTCCTCTTTCACTTAATGGCTGACCGAGGATGAACGCTCATGCCACGTCTCAGGACATATACTGCCAATACAACCCAAACGACACATTTCAGGAGGTAGAGGATGACCAACAGAATGGCGCTTACAGTTAGACCATGTTAGACCATTGCACTGAGAGGCTACTGGCGAAGAGAAAAGCGGATGCTACAGTAGTTTTGTTTATCCTGTGGTCATGACACAGACACTCATGTTCGTCACAGACACTGACAGTGGTGTGCATCACTTGATAAAGAATTTCACTGCAGACAGTACTGGTGCCACACTATTCACATGCGTCCATCTGTTGAGAATATTGCTTTGTATGTGTTGCTGTGCGATCCGCCATGCAGCACGACAAAGATCACTTAGACTCATCCATGTACCCATCTGGATGCTGCCTGATGATCAATATGTTTGATATCCAGTGACAGAATTGGTAGTACAGTGCCATTTCCTCTTGGTGGCCCCATGTGTGGGACAGCCTCTACATATCTGTTGTAGTTAGTGTGGACATACACTATTGATGCAGCTGCCTGCACCCAGCCATGTTGTGACTAATGGAGATCACCTTCAGGCGAGTCCATCCTCCCACTGATGCTACCTAGAGGGCCTCCTGAGAAGACCGGATCAGCCTTTAGGTGACAGATCAATCACAACCTGTTGCACCTCACCTGACAGGAGCATGTTGAAGATCGTGATCTGTGACTGGTAGGAAACCAGCGACACATGTATGGTATTAGCTGCAAGATCCCGAAGTGCCTGAAAAAAAAGGGGGGGATAAAAAAAAAAAAGAGGAAAGTCGGTAGGAAGTAAGCAACACTCGTACCTGGCACCCAGGATGGTCTGGGATTGGGATTCCATCAACCAGCTGATGCACGATGTGATCCTCCTTTAGGGAGCAAGCATCACTACGTTGGTAATGAGACAGTGGACAAAGACTCACTACATTAGTGTTGTGAGTGATGCTGGTTGAAGCAGAGGCACCCACAACCATCGATGGATCATCCAGGTGTAAACATCTTGGGGGATGGGCGTTCAGCCTCGTTGTATGGGCTAACAGGGATAGGAATGGAGCCTGGGATAGTTGTCATGACAAATGTACCGTGCATTTGAGAAGGAGCACAGTTACCAGTCAGAGTGTAGAACAAAAGATAGCAGGGCGGGGACCGAGACAGCTGCAGGTGGTTCTGACATCTGAGAGAGAGAGAGAGGAGAGAATTGCTTGTGAGAACCCCTCCCCCCACAAAAAAAAAAAAAACTGCTGCTATAAAAAACAGACCTCGCTCTGAAGATTGCCAAGGGAAGCGGGAACACAAGGTGACGGAGGATGACCTGGCTGGCCTGGCATCTGATGGTCAGAGAGTTGGCAGGCTAAGATGTGTCGAGATCTCAAATGAATATCATATGGCATGTACTTGGAGTGGAAGCCATTAGCAAGTGAGCGATGACCAGAGCGGGTCATTGTAGAACTGAAGTATGCATACATACCCCATCGCAACCACCGACACATATATTTCAGACCTTTCTTTGTGCATGGCCAACCTAATCACGAGTAGCACATAAAGAATGGGTCATACCCGTGCCTTGGTTCACATGAGACCTCCTTCCACGAATCATAAGTGGATGAATCGTATCACATACAGTAACCGTGGCCCAGGGACAAATGTCTATAATGAGATTCTGCATTTTGCTTTGTGTACCGCTTCTGGGCAATGCATGATGTCAGGAGATTTGCCAGTAGATCACACTTATCAATTTGTCTGTGACATATCTTGCATATCTGGTTAGCTGGGAGGGACTTGGGGGGGAGTATCGTCAAGCAAGACACCTGCACCACCATGCTGATGAGGTGTTTACATGTGTTTATGCCTAACCTACTGGCGACAAATGACAAATGGCAAACAACAAACAACAAACAACAAATGACAAATGACAAGTGACAAATGCCTGCCTGCCATGTCCCCGGATTCCGCATCCACCATTCTTGCTGAAAATGTTACTAGCTAAGTTAGGCATTAATGGTGATTCTCCTGGTGTCTCGTGGTCAGCAGTGGGTGGAATTTGGACATTGGTTAGGCCTAGTAAGCATGCTCCTTGATTTGTCCAAAGTAACATTGACATATTAATAAACAGTCCAATGTCGCATCTATATATGCAGCAAGTCAGATGCCTTCAGATCTCTGCCACAACTTTGTTTATGATCCAAGCGAGTGCGTTATTGTCCAGTGTTGCATCTTATCGAGGTTCAAACATGTGCATGTGGTTTGTCTATTAGTCAAACTGTCGGATCAATCGTGCAGCATCTCATGTCTCATTTGACAGCTACTGCTGGTGAATAAACAGAAGGCAGTAATGCACAGACTGGCTGGCGAGACACATGTATGCCAACATTGTCCCCTCGGACCTTGGCTGACCAGGTCATTATATAAATCTGATCATTAACCTCTAAGATGCTACACCCTCATGGCCACCACCAGCAAGAGAGGTCAAGCAGACAATGTGGAGTTGGAACCCATGGGACCTGTTGAAGGCTGATTTGCCATGATGCCAACATGGACCTGTGACAGGGCCTAAAGATGCTGGTCGTCCTGATGTTGCTCTTGATACCTGTATGCTTTTTCTGTCAGCTGCCACTTGAGTTTGACGAAGGACACTGTAGCAAATCACAGAGCCCATTGACCTCATCCCCTCGGATGGCGATGTTGCCAAGATCACTCACAGGGCAGAAGGATTCCACGGCACCCTGCAGCGTAGTTTGCAGATTTATCTGCCTCTCACGACAGACTGTCTCGCTACCTTACATCAGCCAATAGAGATTTCATCCGCCATCCCAGAGGCTACTGGGCAGATGGTACATTGTGAATCAACCAGCAGCTTCTGGATTCTGATGTCAGAAAATTCAGTCGTTGACAATGTTGAGAAAGAAGGAAGTCGAGGTCATTGATGGTAGTGAACCTTCTGTAAGCATTTGGCTCGAACTCGATCCCTCCCTACCGAGGTAGAGAATAACACCACGATTGCACCAACCACTCTGTCTGGACGTACTACCACAACCTTCACCCTCTGTGGTTCCACAATATACCCTTGGTACACATGACCTGCCTCATCAGTGGGCACCTTCACCTTAGCGATTTGACCTTCCTGCTAGGACGTCTCAAGATGGCTATTTGGCTTAGAGGCAGAGTGGTGGTGATGCCATGTGAAGGGAAGTGTAACTGGGTCCGAATCCATCCTGGAGCCTCAGGCATCATTATGCTGCAGAATGGCACATATGCTGATCTTTGTTCATCTGTCTTTTGTCTTGGTCGTCGCTTAAGCTCCTCTGGGTGCCTCGCTGGGTTTTGTGATGTCTCACTCCAATCAATGCCCTGTAGGCACCTCTCGTGATTCATCCCTTTCGTACAAGGTCTGTATCTCATTGAGAATATGCCATCCACTTAGACTTCAGTGATGCTTAGGGAGAGTCAGTACAACCCAGGGTCACAGATGTTAAGGGAAAGAAAAAGGTTTGTGTTTGGGTGGTCCAAGTCTTGAGACCTAACCACTGACAAGTTTCATAGACTATTGATATGGATTCCTTGGCCTTTCCTCTTCTGCTCGATATGAACATATTTTCATTCATTCTATTGGATCTTTATTCAGGGTAGGTAAGGTATGCTCTTAGCATGGCTAGAAGCGTTGGTTAAACCCGTTTTATGTACTGGCGAATGGAGGGTATTGATTCAGGTGTACTTTAGGAGTTTCAGCAAGCTCAAATTCAGTAGAATATGGAACAGACTTCGGGCAGATCGTTGAGACTGCCATTACAGATGCATGGCGAAGGTGTTTTCAAATGGAATGATTTGATCATTGGCTCCTGGTTTTGTGGATTTCCTATATTCCAGGACATGTAAGCAGCCCAGATGTGTTTCTCAGCTGGTGGCAGTGTATAACTAGGGAGATAGGCAAAGTTATACTGTCAATTCATTTTTATTGGTAATATATGGCAAAGGAAATCAAATCTTTTTTTTTTTTGATTTTCTCTGAGAAAGCATTCCTAATAAAACAGTAAGTCTTCAATATCTCTTTCTCAGAGGATATATGTCCTTGGAACATACCCCCTGTTATTCACATTATTACTGCATGTTGTTGCTTAAAAATTTTAGTATATATTGTTCAATTTCTGGAAAGAGAGACAGATTGAGTGCTATACTTTCTATTTTGACAGGGAACATATTGGTGTTCACTGCATGTTCTTATAGGAAATGAACATAATTTTCAACAGATGTTACAGAGAGAAGCAAACACTATGATCACCTAGTGTTTTGTGAAATGATACATCTCACACATTTTTCAGTGTCCAATGCTTGAATAGTTGGCTGTTTACTCTACAAGAATTCAAGGAAAATCAAAGAAATAAAGCCCATGTTTATCTGAATATTCTGTAAAAGAAAATCCTGGAAATTGAGTCATAATTTTCAGATGGAAGGACATGCACAATGCCACAAATCAGTCTTTATGGGCAAATCAGACAAAGAAAATAAAGCATGATTTCAGGATTTTGTGTTCAGTAACATTGACCAAAAGATAGTATCTCTTTCCTGAATATTTTCAAGATATTTTCCCAAGAAACATCATGCAATGCTTGCAGTGTTTGATACTGCCCTTCATGTTTACAATCGCACTCCTCTGAGATGTTCTCAGTGGAAAACACCTTGTGAGTTGTTCTTGAAGAAAATACCTGACATTTCTTACTTCTGAGTTTTTGGATGTAAAGCCTATGTTTGGATTCCCAGGGATCAGCACAAGGACAAATTGGAACCTCATGCGCTTGAAATGATCTTTATGGGTTATGAACCAGACATGAAAGGCTATAGGTTTTTATACGGTCAAAAGATCATTATTGCACACACTGCAAAGTTTGCCGAAGAAGTTTTTCCTTTTTGCTCGGATGGTGTTGAGAACAAATCCAATGAACCTGACCCACCTGTAACAGACCAACCTGGTAATGTCTTACCAATAGACGACTGGATGGATAACGAACCTGATCAGTTGGATGGTGAGCTCCCCAACCTCAACCACTTAGTCCACAACAACCTATAAACCCACTACCAGATGGCGGAGACTAGCAGAATGAACCACCAAGGGCAAACCGGTATCCCTATTGAATCAATCCTGATTGGATAAATCATCCATATCAACCACAGGATGTACCAAGAGATGCTCACAATCTAAGACAAGCAGGTCCTCTTGAAGACCAACCTCCTCGACCAAAGCATTGAGTAATTCCTCCAAATAGACCTGGAAACGTATATGGACAAAGACATAATCCAGTCAATATTGAAAAAGAAATTCAGGAGAAAAGAGACAAGATCTCTGAGGTTGGTCGAGAACAAGAGAGGTTTATTAGAGAAGGAGCTGAGCAACAGCGGATTGCAAGAGAAGAGCGGACACTGCCTTCACCTGTTGTGCAACCACCTTCGCAGCCTCAACCTGGACCTTCGTGTTTTCTGGGATCAGCTGAAGAACCAACTGAAAATATTCTTCAAGTTTTACTTGCTGCATGAATTAAAGAATCTCCGGAACACTTTAAGGATGTTCTTAAACTTCCTGAAAGTGAATGAACTAAGTGGTTCAACGCGATGAAGGATGAAATTAAATTGATCGAAGAACGAAATGTTTGGACACTAGTGGATCCTCCTCCAGGACAAAAACCAATAAAAGCAAGATGGGTTTATGCCATTAAATCTGATGGTTGTTACAAGGCTCGACTCATAGCAAAAGGCTTTATGCAGGAATACAGGATTGATTTTGAAGAGACCTTTTCCCCAGTTGCACATTTTGAAACTGTGCGAATCCTACTAGCTTATACCATGCAGCAAAATTGGGATATGGAAGCACTGGATGTAAAGACTGCCTCCCTTTATGGAAAACTAGATGAGGAACTTTATATGGAACAACCAGAGGGTTTCAAGGTCAAGGGTCAAGAACACAGAGTTTATCAGTTGCTACATGCTCTCTATGGCTTGAAGCAAGCTGTGCTAGCATGGAATAAGGAGTTACACCAATCTCTCTTACAAATGGGCTTTCTCCATTCTAAAGTTGATGCTGGAGTTTACTTTTATCACTCCAAAGCCAGAACAGTGGTATTCCTTGTCTATGTTGATGATGGTTTATTTCTAGGATCTCACAAGAATCTTGTGAAGAAAAAGAAAGACAAGTTTATGAAGAAATGGGAATCAAGAGATCTCAGTGAAGTTAAAGAGTATCTTGGGATCCAGATACACTGAAATAGAAAAGACCGAGGTGGTTACCTTGATCAAATTCCCTACATCAAAAAGGTCATTAAACGATTCGGTATGGAAAATGCAAACTCAGTTTGTACTCCTCTTCCTTCTGGCTATCAACCAGAAAAACCACCAGCATCTTATCAAGTGTCATCTCAACTTCACTCTTGTTTTCAATCAGTCATAGGATCTCTACTTTATATGGCCCTAGGCACTCACCCAGATATTGCTTATTCCATTGTACAGATGAGTCAAAATATGGCCAATCCTACTGATGAACACCTAAACAAAGCTCTTCACATCGTTCGCTATGTGGAATCCACAGTGAATTTAGCTTTGTATGACTCAGGAAGAGATGCTCAGATTCAAGGTTTTGCTGACTCAGACTGGGCCTCTAATAAAGATACTCGTCATTCAACCACTGGTTATGCCATGTATCTTGGCAACTCCCTAGTTTCCTGGCGTTCCCGGAAACAAAAGACAATTGCCCTCTCTTCAACTGAAGCAGAGTATATGGCAATGTGCAATGCTGCTAGACATATCAAGTGGCTTGATATGTTGTTCAAGGAGCTTACCTTTCCTATGGACAAGACAATCCTTTACTGTGATAACATGGGAGCTCACTTTATAGCTGAGAACCCTGTATCAGATGGTCATTCAAAACATATCAATATTCAGTGGCACTTCATTCACAAATGTGTTGAAGAAGGTCTTTTCTCCATTGAATATGTACCCACTGATTGGCAAAGGGCTGATGGTTTGACCAAGTCCCTTACCTGGCAGAAGTTCGAAACAAATCGCTCATCACTTGGTTTGGTTGCCCTACCATTTTAGAGCGAGGGGGAGTGTTGAAACTGGTTATGGCATCACATGACCATTCTATAGATAGTGAGTTCCACACTATTCTACAGTGTTCTATGAACCTGTGTTACTGGTTCTTTTGTTATTTCCTTATCTCCAGTACTGTACCAGAGACCTCTCTTTATAGAAGGTGCTCTTAGGATATATTAGGCAGTCTTTAGATATAGTGTGACACACCTGGTCTGTGCACACACAGCATGTATATATACAGGGCACAGAGCCTCTAGGACTCTAAGTTAACTACCCAGATATACTTTGCTCTCACTCAGAACTGCTACTCTCAACAAACCACAAGACCAACAACATACTGAATGCATAAGGCAAGTGTTCTGCCTTTGCCCATTAGCCCCAATCCTCTGCACAATAGAAAGTAGTCCAATGGGGACAGTTGGGTTTGAGCTGAATGTATTCGGCCTAGACCATCAGAATCCCGATTCAGCCTGTGACCATCTGGTTTGGGTCCTCAATGACCTTCGTAATCAACATTCCTTTCCTCCACTTAATGTTCAAAGGGGAGATGCCACATCAGCCCTAGATTATGCTTTCATTTCCCTTTCCTCATCCCTCACTGGCCCTTGTCCAGACTTGCTGGAGGACCTTTGTCTGTTACTTAACACCCTCCCTGATTTGCGGGCAACTTGGAGGCTGTGTAATGGGCCTGACCATACCTGCTGGGTGTTCTTTGCATTTCCTAGTGATAACGAGGCTCAGTCCATGCTGGACCCCCTCCATGAATGGTTCCAGGTGTGGCATATGTCCATCATGGCAGAACAAACCACCCATCCTCCATCTACCTCCCAAACATGCATCAGCTTCAATCTCTTCAATGGCAGTGATGTTGATCACATTATGAGGGAACCCCCATTCATACGAGGGCACACTCTACACCCTGGTTGCCCTCGCTTCATCATTCCTCTTTATGGTGGGGAGGTGGCCATTGGTGGAGTGGCTGGCCTTGGAAATGTGGAGTCTAGCCTCAACACTCACCTTTGTCAACAATACAGACACAATGTCATTGTTGGTAGTCAGGTCAAGCTGGAAGATGATGTCTACTGCATTGTGTTTAAGGACTGGCCTTCCACACAAGCCTTTCTCCATGATAACCAGAATGGTCTTCCTGTGCAGTGGTTTCTCTATGGGGTCTCTGTTGGCAAGCCAACTCTTCTGTTCTCCTTTAACACTCAAGGAGCCCCACCCAACCTGGTTTCCTGCTCTGCACCCTACTCTGCCCCAGAAAACATCATTCAACCTCAGCTGGATTATTTCAGATCTGAATTTGGTCACTTTACATCAACACTCAACACTATGTTTGACCATATCTCACAAGTGGAACAGTGTCTTGAGCAGAACAATCAGACCTTGTTGGGTATGATGTCGGCTCAGTATTTATTGGGTGACTACCAGATGAACCTCCTTTTGCTCATGAACAAACAAGACCATCTGACTGCTCAGTGTGAATGTTACCAGGATCAGCTTGCAGCCTCCCCTGACCCTACTACACATCAGCGTTTGCAAACTACCCTGAAGAACATTGATGATCATTGTTCTGCTGTTTCTGCCAAAATTGAACAACTCCATGCACAGATACAGGCTATGTGCCTCTCTCTCAGCACCCATGACCACCTGATACTTCCTGTGACACCATCTCCTCACATTCCGGTTTCTGTCACATCACCTTCCAGGGCACCCTCCCCCTCGACTTCCTCTCTGCACCCCTCACACATCAGGTCTTGTTCCCCTGATGATATGGGAGAGTCACACGGGTTGCCAAGGCTGCATCTGCAGTCAGTAGCTGACTCTCGCTGGGCACCTGTGGCTGACCCTGGTTGTGGTTCTCAGTCCACCATCCATGAGGGTAAGCAATGTGCTTCTGATGATATGATTCAGGTGTGGTCTTCTTCCCATGCTCCTTACCTTTCTTTGACAAAGAAAATCAGTAAGGAGTCTTGAGCACATCCTCACCTGCACCTCCTTCCCTTTCGGGAGGATGGTGTTTGCATTTCAATGCTTATATCTGCTGCTCCCTTACTTCAAGTCTCATCTAATTTTCTCCATGATTTCCTCCTCGGTTTCTCTGTTTCATGGTCTGTGCTTATTCTTAGTGGGCTTCTGCTATTGTTCCTCTACCTGCAGTCTGCCTGTCGACTTGTATATAGGCCTTCTCATGCTCTCTTACTTGGGTTGGTTGTGTTTTTCTTGATTCACATAAGTATGGCATCATCTGTTTCCTTCAGTGCTCTGTCCCTCAACTCAAATGGTCTTGGAGATCCATTTAAATGTCAGACCATTTCTACTATGGTTTTGCACTTCAACCCTACTGTTTGGGTGATTAATGAAACTAAGTCTCCCCACCCTATGGCCTCCTGGGTTCGTACCTCATCTTATCATGCATTTGAGAACCCCAGACTTTCAATTCCCTCTCATGGAGGAAAGTGGGGAGTTGTTTTGGGTGCTTCTTCTACTGTCTATTCTCAACAGGTATCTCTTGAGGCTTATCCTGCCCTCCGGGCTCGTGTGGTCACTGTTGACCTCATCCTTCCAACTCCCTCAGGACAAGGTGTCCCTCATCATGTCATTGGGGTGTATGCTCCTTGGGATCCTGGCATACAACCTGCTTTCTGGCAACAACTCACTGCTGTATGTGATGCTGTGCCCAAGTCTTGGTCCCTCATTGGAGATGTTAACACATCTCTCTATTCTTCTGAAGTGTCATCCCCTGGCCTGTTGTCCTCTACTTCCTCTGCCTTTCATACCTTTCTTTCCCACACCAATGGTATTGATGTGTGGTCTGCACAGGGGGATAATGATGCCTGCACTCATTTTACCTTTTGTAACAATCGCAGTCACTCTATTATTGATAGGGCAGTCCATTCATCTCACTGCATTGGTTCTGCTGATCTCACTGTGCTGGATGAATTCATTCCTGCGACTGATCACTGCCCTATACTCCTTTGTCTCCACATCCTTTATGATCCTGCACCTCCACTCCCACCTACCATTGACACTCCACCTACCCCTTCCTCTTCTTTTCCTCAAGTGTCCACCCATTTTCGGTGTCCCTTCCAGTCCGAACGCTATTGTCTCTCGGACTTCTCTCAACATGTCGACTCTCGTCTCTGTGACATTCACCACCCTGTTGATCCTATCTCAGGTGATGAGGAGTTTGAGTGTAGGTACTGCACTATGACTGATGTGTTGGAGAAAGTTGCTATGGCCTCGTTTTGGCTGTTTTCTGGCCCATCACCACACATAGGGGAGTGACATGTCACTAATGACAGGATTCATATGCTCCTCTTGCAGTTGCAGCGTGTAGGGTGCTTGATCTCTGCATGTAAATGGGGGTATCTCTCCTCCTTTCAGTCCAGCAATCCCTGGGTTTGGGCATTCTTTAATTCATACTGTCAATCTTCCTTATACTCTTGTGCACCACTACTTGATGTTGCACCCTTTACAGTATTCCTCCAGCATACCTGGCACTCCCTTGGTAAACTATGGTATTGTGCTGAATGTGAGGAACTATGGAGGAGGATGTCTTCCAGGGCAGGGGCACTCACCTCTTCAGTGGCTCATGGAGCCTCTGCAAAAACCCTTTTCTGCTGTAGGAAATGCAGAGAGAAGAGCTGGGGATGGGTAGAGATGATCTGAAGGGGAAGATCTTCCAAAGGGGCTTCTATAGCCTGGTGAGAGATACTGTCTGTGGACATCTGAGACTGTCTGAGGCTGTCTAAACACAGAAAAAGGCCACTCTCGACCTTCTCAACTCGAACTTGAAACCCGAACTTGAACTCGCGACTTGTAACTTGATTGTTGAAGAAAAGTAAGTACAGGCTAGGTAATAAAAATTGCTGACTAAGCAATAAAACCTCGCACTAAGGTAATAAACATATAATAAAAAAACTGGAAACCAAGAATATGAGAAACCAAGAATAAAAAAATAAAATCCCTTGGTAGGGAAAACCCATTCCCTACATCTCCCCATCACTTAGATACCAACTGTCCTCAGTTGAGGTCCAGCCAGTCCTAGGATACCTGCAAACCGCTCGCATCCACAAAAGTTGAAACCTCCGGGCAACCGCTGAAGCAGACACAACGTGTGACCCACTGTCCAAAAGCCCCCATCGAGTAGTGTATGGTGCCAAAAAATCGAGAGGGACGACCATGGGACGAACGAGATACAGCGCGTGCACGTCGAGAGACAGCAGAGGAGGGAAGGGAGAGCGCTGCAGAACAACGGCTCAGGCTGTCGACACAAAACCGCGGGAGACGGTAGAGGGCACAAGGGAGAACACGCAGCAAAAGGAATCATATTAATTGGCCTGTCCGTTCCTGAGAAACACGCAAAATGGTCCAGAGTGCTCCCCGTGAGCAAAACTTTGAATATCTCCGCAGCCAGGATGATGACAGCGTCGTAAGATACACCATTTGAGAGCCCTCGTCGAGTAGAATAGGATCCTCGAAAAGCGAGAGATACGGCGGCAAAACGGGGGAGAAAGGCGCTGGCCACAAATGGGGGAAGGAGGAGAACATGGCGTTGATGAGCAACGGTGAGGCCGGTGGACACGAAACCTTGGAAGGCAGCTCTACACGAACAGGAGAGCCCGGCGCAAAAGGAATCTCACCAATAGGACCTTACGAACCCAAGTTATCGCCAAAACTGTCACCGGTAGCCCTTCAGAGGCGGACTTCGCCATATCTCGAGAACGGCTGCACAGAATTCGCCGAAAGAGAGTTCATTCGGGTCAGCTTCGCAAGGAGAACGCAGATGCCAATTTTCGAGAGGAATGGCCGTGAAATGAGGGAGATACGCCGCCAGGAGTGATAGACTGTAGCCCGGACACAGAAAAGTGGATATCTCGGGAACCACTCAGCGCGTCGCCATAAACCAGATACCCCCAGATAGCTGTGAGCGAGTAGTACCACCGTGCAAAAATTCGAAAGGACCGGCGTGAAAACGGGCGAGATACGCCTTCCTGACCTCCCCAACCCTGTTCAAAGACAAAAACTCGAATAACTTCGGAACCGCGAATGCGTGCGCTACATCTTGTATATCGTCTGGTAGGGTTCGTCTAGTAGAGTCACGTCTAAAAACAAACGAACGATTCGGACCAAAATTGAACGAGTTATGCCCCAAACACGGTGTGGGGTAGGAGGAAGGGTATGCACCGATGAATAACGGGTCAGCGCAGCGGCACGAAATGCAGGGGAACGCTCAAGGGGAGCGGGGAGAACCTGGAGAACAAGGAATTGGGGGAATACGCGCACCCAATCCTGAGATATACGCAAAACTGGTCTGAGTTACCTCTACCCACAAGAATCCCGACTTCTCGACAACGGCTGCACCAACCCAGACACGAAATACACCATTTGAAAGCTCTGACCAAGTAGTGTTATATCCCTGAAAATCGAGAGAAACGGCGAAGATCCGGGGGAGATACGACGTGGACACGGTGTGGGGCAGCAAGACAGGGAAGGAGAAAATGCCGCCGCGGGGCAACCACTGAGGCAATCGATATGAAACCGTAGGTGGCAATAGAGAACACTTGGGAGGAGATGGTGAAAAAGGGATCAGACCGATTGGACCATCCAGTCCCAAGATACCCGCAAGGCCGTCTCCTACTCCTCTGCACACGAAAAACTCCCATATCTCCACAACCAATGAGCGCGTCATCATGAAAAAGGTATCACCAGGTAGCTGTGAACAAGTAGAACCACCACGCGAGAAAACGAGAGGCACGGCGCAAAAACGACTGAGATACACGATCCTGACCTCCCTACCCTGTTCAGACACAAAAACTCGAATAACTCTGGAACCGTGAATGCACACGCGACGTCTCGTTTATCGTCTGGTAGATGTCGTCTAGTAGAGTCACGTCTGAGAAAAGCGAACGATTCGGTCATGAATTGTAAGAGATATGGTCTAACCACAGTAGGGGGGAGGAGGGCAGCATCGCGTCGGTGAGGAACGACTAGGTGGAACTCTCTGAAACTTCAGGAGGTGATAGGGACGTGTGAAGAGAGTTGGGAGAACGAGGAACCGGAAACAACGGCGCACCCAATCCCGAGATATTCCAATTTTCGTCCTACAGTGTCTTTCTCCAGGGATTGAGCGATATCTCCGGATGCGCTGAGGCTGCTGGAACGAAAAGTACACCGTTTGAAAGCTCTCGTCGAGGAGAACCTAAATCCCGATTTACGAGAGGGACGGGTGAGCGGTGGTCGAGATATCGAGTTGGCGGGGCGGGGGATGACAGAGGCGTGCGGCGGCCTAACACTCGGTAAGGGGAAGCTTGAAGAATGATACATTCATGAAAAAAAAAAGAATAAACACAATAGAAAGATCCCAATGGGCTAAAGTGGCCCCCTGTCTACTCAGTACAGCATGCACAAAGGCTGAGGTGTGCGGCTGCGGCTGTGCGACCTTCTCGAGTGGGTTGACATGTGACTGCTACGAGACTGTCAAGTATCATAGGAGGCGGAGGACACCATTCTGTTGACTAGCCGGCTGGTGGGCCGGACTGGAGTGGGCTCATCCCTTGAGATTTCTAGTAACGAGTGTGTGAGTCGCGGTGCAGGTGGTGGTGAGCAGTAGTACCAGTAGTCATGGGAATCATGGGAATCGCGGCTGCACGGCCTACTCGAATACAAGTACTGATGCCTATGAGCATCATTGAGTGAACTCTCGAAGTACGAGCGAGGCGGCGAACATGGGTGGCCATGGCTTGGTGAACTTTCGAAGTATGAGCGAGATGGCAAATATGGGCGGCCACGGTCACAAGAGCGAGATTGAGACCGACCACGAGAGTAAGAGCGGGAGCGGCCATGAGAGTATCCTGTAGGTAAACTACAAGGAGGTGAACGAGGGCGGCACAACAAGCCATCACCCGAGCTCGAGGACACAGTAGGTGTTCGAGTGGGGACCTGGGGTTGCACCGGCACTGAGCGACGACTCAGCACTTCTGCTAGTGAAACCATATGGGTCTGTGGCATTTGACTACCCACATCCTCCAGAGATATGAGCCAGCCTGGACTCGAAGGAGGAATTCGAATATCATTAGACCGACTCCCTAGATCCCAGCTATCCAGACGGTCCTTGAGAGTGCGCCCGGGTACTTCTCGCGGTATCTCTTGCCCTGTAGGTAGTACGATGCGACCTTTCACTAATAGACATTTTCCCACAGCCAAATATTCCTTGCACGAATCACAGTTTGCTCGAATATGACCTTTCTGCCCACAGAAAAAGCAAAATGAGTACAAATGATGGGGTGAGCGACTGTCCGAGGTGGGTGGTGGCTACGCGCACAAATTACAGGCCTTGAGGGGCCTCGACAAGACTCGAGAAGTACTTTTGCTGCAGTTGCAGCTCGAATTATGTCATCGAGGAACCTTTGAAGGTCCTCAGGGCGCCGAAGGAAGCTCGAGGCTTCGGAAGAACCGCTACTTGGGGTATTCAGGCCTTGCATGACGTCAGGTGGGGAACTCGAGTGATTATAGCAATATACAAGGGAGTATTCCGAGAGAAAAGACAAACACGAGAGCAAGACTGAGGCTGAAACTGAGAGCACAAGCAAAAACCAAGAAAGCGAGACCTAAAACTGCAAAAACAAGACTGAACTGATGAGGGTGGGGTTACCAGACTAAGACAGAAGCCCCTCACGGTGGGCTCCAGTTGTAGGAAATGCAGAGAGAAGAGCTGGGGATGGGTAGAGATGATCTGAAGGGGAAGATCTTCCAAAGGGGCTTCTATAGCCTGGTGAGAGATACTGTCTGTGGACGTCTGAGACTGTCTGAGGCTGTCTAAACACAGAAAAAGGCCACTCTTGACCTTCTCAACTCGAACTCGAAACCCGAACTTGAACTCGCGACTTGTAACTTGATTGTTGAAGAAAAGTAAGTACAGGCTAGGTAATAAAAATTGCTGACTAAGCAATAAAACCTCGCACTAAGGTAATAAACATATAATAAAAAAACTGGAAACCAAGAATATGAGAAACCAAGAATAAAAAAATAAAATCCCTTGGTAGGGAAAACCCATTCCCTACACCACAATGAGATGCTGCCTAAGACAGGACCACCCCGTGCTTTGTCTGCCCTTGACAATGAATCTGCTTTGTTCACAGATCCATCTCATATCGCTGACATTTCCTGGCAGTACTTCCTCCATCTCTACTCTCATGTTGGCTGCCCCCCTTCCCAGAAGCCTTGGATGGCGACCCCATCTGTTCTTGCTATTCATCAGCATGTGACAGCTGACCCATTTCAGTGGCCATGTCCCATGTCCCTCGAGTCCCTCCATATTTTGCTTTGTAAAGGCAAGCCAAGACCTGTGCCAGGGCCTGATGGGTGGGAGAAGTGGTGGTTAAAGGCACTATCCAACTTTGTGCTGTTGCCAATTCTAGACCTGCTTAACTATGAGATTGTCCACAGCCATTTTCCAGCTTCTGTTAAGCTGACGTATCTTTCAACCATTCATAAAAGGGGTCCGCATCACTGGTTGGCAAATTATCAGGGAGTCTGCTGTAGCAATTTACTCCTTGGGCTACCATTTGCATGGCTTAACCATCTTTTGGTTCCTTATCTGGCCAGGCATCATGTCTTACCACAGGGTCAGGTCATGACACAACCCACCATTCAGGGTCGTGACCTCTTGTCATTCTTATCTCAGTTGCACTCTTGGTCCATTCATGCCTCGCAGCCATTGTATGCCCTCTGCTGTGACCAGATGAAAGGGTTTGACCATCTCGAACCTCAAGGCTTCTATGATGCCATTACTGCCTTTGGTCTCCTGCCGTCAATTATTGCTTTTGATAGGTTGGCTCAGCTCGATGTTCCTTATTTTATTCGTACTGCATATGGTCTCACTGACCCCATCACAGTATTGGGGGTTACAAAGCAGGGCAGGCCTCTTTCACCATTGAAGTCCACTCTAACAATGGCACTAGGCGATCACTGGCTTCTCAATGTCTCCTCCGCTGACCGCTCCACCATTCACATCACCTCACAACAACAGTGAGCAGCAACCCCCCACACTCCTTGGGACCATTCTATGGTTTGCATTTCTATGTGTGAGGCAACTGATGACTCACTTTTAGTGACTTCTTCTTTATTGCAACTCCAACACTCTTGCCTTTCCATGGAACACTTTCAGTTTGCATATGGTTGGATAACCAACTGGGACAAGTCCTGTGCATTCCTTATCAATGTGCCTGCATGCCTGGCATCCATCAACCTTCCTTCCATTGATGTTTCATTACAGGATCCTGCACATGTGGTCTACCATGATGTCCGGGTGCAGTCTTCTTACATTGAGTTCCTCCGCGTTCTGGTTAACGACTATGTTACTCACTTTCATTGCATCTCTGACATTGTCAACAACTTCACCTTCCCAAATCTCCCTGTCTGCCTGCCTCTAACTGTTCTGAGGAGGCTCATTTCTCAGTGCCTTACCTCCTGCATTCACCCTTTACTTTCCCTTCAGCCACTCCCTTCCCAACTTGCATGCCAACTTGACCTCAAGGTGGCACACAAAGTTCATCAGTACCTCAGGTTCCCCTATCATTTCAACTCCCATTTGCTCTTCCTCCCAATAGCAAGCTCTGGATTTGGGTTTCCATCTCTGGCATTCATGAACTCGTCCTTGTCATTAGCTGGCCTTCTCTGTGACCTGAATCACCACCTCCCAATCTTCCATCTCATGGTGCAGGTGACACTTGCAGACTGGACATGCTTGGTCAATGCCTGTCACTACCCCTTAACAGCCATGGTGACCAACCCCTCCCACCTTCATTCAGCCTCTCTACCCTTGCCCTGGCACATTGCCACTGAGTCATTGCAACAGTTGGGAGTCAGCTTACTTCCCTCTGACTGCAGCTTCTTGTTCAGTGGTGATGTGTCATTGCATCATTTATCATGGGCCTCCCTGTCCTCATCCTTCCCCATTTCACCATATGCCATGACTCGTATGGCCAATGTGGGCCTTTCCCACTTGAAACATGTCGCCTGCACTCCTTTGCAGCTCCCCTTCAGCTTCAATGCCCCCTTTTTCTCCCCTCTCATTACAATGGCTCGCCTGTGCTATGACCTATCTGTAGAGGAGGCACACCATTTCTTAACCTGGATTTCATCCTTGACCATTCACAACTTATTTCACCTTTTTGTAGGCAGTGGCTCTCGCATCATATGTGATTCATTGTGTGCCTCCTTGGTGATCCCTTCAACATTGTGTTGCACACATGCTGAGTGTCTGCTTCACACCTATTTCAAGCCCCTACACCGACCCCATATTCCTCATGGCCTGCATGTGTCAGATGGCTCCCTCTTACTGGTGGATCCCAGCCCCCTTCAGTCTCGCTCTCTGACCTTCTCCTCCATCAACTCCTCTCACACCTTAACTGCAAGCCTTGATTTCTTCGGTTGCAGTGCTTCCATAGTTCATGCTGAACTATATGGCCTCATTGCCTCTGCCATCGCTCCCATGACAGCACCCAATGTTGCCTTGTTGACTGATCACCATAACATCCTTCACACACTTGGTGCTGATATACATGGTCCTCCCTTGCCTTATTCATGGTCATCCCTCCCAGCAAGGCATCTCTATTGTTGGTTGTTTGATATTACCAGTTCCTCCTCCACTGAATACAGTCTCCAGTTTACCCATGCCCACATCCCTGTTTTTTTTTTTTTTTTTTTTTTTTTTTTTCCTTTTAAAGTCCCTTGGTGGGGTTGATAAATGCTATGTAGGACTACAGACAGTACATAGGGGCTAGGTAAAAAAGGGGGTGGATACACTGTACTAACATTGGCCCCTTCTGGAGCTGTGCTCAAACATCTAGAGTAAGTGGGTTAGTGAGTACTACGTAAGAGCAAGAGGAAGGGGAAGTAGGTAAGCAAAGAAAAGAGGGGGGGGGGGTGTGGATGGGGGCTGCCTCTAGCGGTGGGCCTTTGGTACAGATGGATCAGGGGGGAAGGTGAACATTTTGGATACCATGCCTCGGTCGGAGGTGGTGGCGACAGCCAGGTGCCTGGACCGACTGACGCCAAGATAGAAGGGTGAGGCACCTCCGAATTTCAACTTTACTGCCTCGATGATGTTATCAGGGAACGGGGAGAGGGTTAGGGGACTGGTGTACGTAAGATCGCTGGTGAAGCGTTCGGGGAGGTCTGAGGTCCATAGGGCAGTGACCAGCCAGGTGGGGTGATTGGTGACAGCAGTGGGACTGCCATTGGAGTTAATCCCCTGGAGGGAGAACTGGGGTGGGGGGGGGAAGAGGTGGACCCCTGTTCAGAGTCAGCTTCTGAGGAAGTGGCAGAAGGGCTGTTGCTGTGGTGGCAGCATGTCTCATGAGAAGCGATGTATTTATAGAAACTCTCACACAGGGCACTGATCTCTGCCTGAAGTGCGGCTATCTGGGAGTTGGCAGTGGTAGGGTGGGCCTCGGCTGGGGTTCTCCCAGGAGGGCGAGGGGTGGGGGGCTGGGGTTTGGCTGGGGGCGAGGGAGGGGAGGCCACCTTCAGTTGAGACTGAAGGTGGACACAGAGATTGTTCTGGTAAAGACAGAGCCAGCCCTGGTGCACCTTTCCAGTTTCAGTGTCTATGGCGACCGGGTTGAGGTGTGTTTTGAACGAGTGAAAGACTGCAACCAGCCAGCAGACGGCTCTGGGGGCAGTCTTCTCACAAACAACGGGGACTGTTGGGACCTGGAATGACTTCCCTGTGTTGGGGCCATCCTTTGTTGTCCAGGTCCAGACTGGAGGGTGTGAGGCAAAATAGCACAGCACATATCTGGGGATGATTGGGGGTGAGAAACAGGCCTTGAAGGTCCCCTTGGGGAAGGAGTGGAACCTCTTGCCAACATCCGACAAGCAGATGGGGCAAGGCTCTGTTGACGAGCAACAGTGCTTGGTGGACACAACTTTCCCACAGGGGGATGGTGGTGGTAAGGGATCAAGAGGCATGACCCACATCCCTGTTACTTCTGCTGACACTTATGCCAATGATGTTGCTGATCATCTCACATCCACTGCACAGGTCAGCCCTCATCTGCTGCCAGCCCCCATCCCTACCTTTCTGTTTGACTCCTTCTTTCTTTACACTACATGCACTGGACTCATTGAGTCTGCCACCTCTCCAGTTATACAGTGACTCAAAAAACCCTTTCAATGTTTTGCTGTTTTGTATTAATGGTGATGCCAAAAGTCAGGGAAATTCTGAAAAATCTTGAACATATTCATACAGATAGCCCTAGGTCATGGCTTCAAAAGGGTACCTTACCCAAGTTGTTTGGCTGTGTATTGGTTGAAATATTGCATGTTTAATCAGGACAACTCATTGAAAGGGTTTTTTTGCTGATGAAATGGCAGCATATTCATGGCAATTGGACAGCATATTTTATGGTTTGGAGCCTGAATTTTTGGCAGTCATGCATCCTAGTGATTACATAATATATCACATAATCAATTTGATGGTTTGTCAGCATGCAAACAAGGTCAACTGTTGAACTCAAGTCATTGATCCTCTACCCTGTACCATCACTCAATGAGGACTATTCTCTCAGGGAAATGTCAGCAAATTATGGTGTTAATGGCACTACCATGAGTGGGATGTATGCCCAGCACCATTGGTCTCTTGAAATAGTTGCTAAAATCCATCCCTGTACCATTTCTGCTACCAATGCCTGAGGGGTCCTGACAGTAATCAGTATTGGGAAAGGTGAAAATGCCATGGAAGTCATTCTGGCACTTCAAGACATGAAGAATGAACTAATCCCCTCTCAACTGGTGCATTTCTATGCAAGAAAAGCTGGTATCAAGGTTGGGGAAGTAAAACCCTTCTTTACTTTCCAGGGGTTCTGGGTGGAATAGCCTATTGGGCTGCCAGGGTGCAAATTTTTTCCCTTCCATCTGTCCTTACAAGTTTCCACTGATCACCTATGACCAAGAAAATCCTTTCCTGGTCATCCATAGTTCAGCACAGGACATAGTCTGGCTGACCCTGCTGGCTCCTGGAGTGCAGAGGAGGGCATTGCCTCACCCCACCCTTGGTGCCACCTTGTCTTGTATAGAAATGCACCAGTTGAGAGGGGATTAGTTCATTCTTCATGTCTTGAAGTGCCAGAATGACTTCCATGGCATTTTCACCTTTCCCAATACTGATTACTGTCAGGACCCCTCAGGCATTGGTAGCAGAAATGGTACAGGGATGGATTTTAGCAACTATTTCAAGAGACCAATGGTGCTGGGCATACATCCCACTCATGGTAGTGCCATTAACACCATAATTTGCTGACATTTCCCTGAGAGAATAGTCCTCATTGAGTGATGGTACAGGGTAGAGGATCAATGACTTGAGTTCAACAGTTGACCTTGTTTGCATGCTGACAAACCATCAAATTGATTATGTGATATATTATGTAATCACTAGGATGCATGACTGCCAAAAATTCAGGCTCCAAACCATAAAATATGCTGTCCAATTGCCATGAATATGCTGCCATTTCATCAGCAAAAAAACCCTTTCAATGAGTTGTCCTGATTAAACATGTAATATCTCAACCAATACACAGCCAAACAACTTGGGTAAGGTACCCTTTTGAAGCCATGACCTAGGGCTATCTGTACGAATACTTTCAAGATTTTTCAGAATTTCCCTGACTTTTGGCATCACCATCAATACAAAACAGCAAAACATTGAAAGGGTTTTTTGAGTCACTGTATATCACATGTTCACTTGTTCGGTTCTGTCCTCTCCTCATTTTGTCCCTACCATGGTCCTTTTGCCATCTTTATATGAACCCTTGCCCCCCCCTCCCTACCAGTACACTAAAGCTACCTCCACCTTTTCTGCTGCGGTTCAGCTGTACATGTGCTCCTCTCAGCTGGACATGGCGGCCACTTGATTTGAGCGTCATAGTGGGTCCACGCTGTACTGTCACTTTGGATGCTGGTCTCTAGAGACTACCCACCATCTCTTTGTCTCTTGCTACCGCTTCCAACCCTTATGAGACCAGTATACTCAGTGTGTCTGTCAGCAAATGGATGCACTCCTGTCTGAGGCCAAAACCACATGTCATGTTTGGGAGGACTGTTTGCAGGGTGCACAGTTGTCCTGGCCAGCAGAGAAGGTTCGTTTGCTTGATGACACCAAACATTGTATCTGGCATATAGCTGAGGGTCTCTTTGCAGATGACCCATCTGTTTGGCCACAGTCCTTATCACATTTCTACCTTGGTTCTGTGCCCACTGTTTCGACTCTGCCTTGTGCTTGCCATTTCCCACTCCTTGTGTGGAAGGTTGTCAACTTCTGGCATGAACAGTGCATCTTACTTGCTGGGAGAATTTGGGGGGAGTATAAACATGCTGGCAATCAGCATCGTTTGGTGCCTGTGGATTCCCTTGATCTCCTGCATCACCTACATTACCTATTGTCTTCCTGAGTTTGTAATTTGGCTTGTGTGGCTGGCGAGGTGTTTACACCTGTTAATACCTGAGCTACCTTTTGTAGTGTAGTCAGCTAATTTTATCCCATCCCATCTCATCATCATCACGAGCAAAAGGTATGTACTACAGTAGACTATCTCATAATGCATAATGTCAGGACCCAGAATTTCTTATGCACTATGAGATTTATGCACTAGTGAAATGTCACACTTAGTGACTGTATGTGACATGTGTGTGACTTTATTAGGAGTGTGACATTTTTACAATAGCTTCATGTCTACATGTTGGAAGAATGAATTATAGTAGTCTACTTGAAATTAAGGAGTGCATCTTGCTGTAGGTAAACATGGGACAGTTTGTTGAATATTTGGCTACTGCATCACTACTGGCCAGGCATGGTGAGTAAGGTACTTGTCATTCACAATAACAGCCAAGGTACTGCCAGTGTCTAAGTATGTATCATGATACTGAGGTTTGTAGCTGTAAACTTAGAGTTGGCAGTCTCCTACTGTAGTACAGCAAGGACACAGACAATTATAAATCCAAACACAGTCAAAGATGCTTCAGAATCAAATGTAGCTTGTGAATCCAATCTGTAAACTGTAAGCATGTCCAACTTGAAGTTCAAGCTGCTGCCAACAAGTGTTTCTGTGTGGGAGATATCCCACTATTAGGCTCACATTCATCATCCAACCTTCAAACTCAAGCAGACTTCTTCTTCAGTGGGCTCAAGAAAATGATCTGGTGCCCCCCAACACACTAAAAGACCTATCTCATAATGCATAATGGCAGTGCAGCTCAATGCATTATGCAATATGCAATATTACTGTGATTTACCACTGTCCCACAGTGTTTGACCAGCCATTTTCAATGCATTATGAGACTTGGGAACTACCACTGTAGGCAGCAGAAACCTTGCTTGCATAGCATGTGACTACTGTTACAGATAGATGCATTTTAAAGCACAGGAGATCAGGATACAACAGGTGTTTAGAAGTCAGATGAGGTGATTGCCATACATTTCTCTTGTTGTGTATGACCATACCATGGGCTTGTCAGCAGAGGAGTAGTCTGATTTGTTTTCCCACTTGCTTAGATTCTTTTCTTTTTGCTAGGTGACAAAAACAAGCAGATGTCACATTCTATGGTGCAGTGCAACAATGTATAATAGCATGTATTTGTTAGCTGGAGAACATGGCAGACCTTTCCTATTGACTACCTGACATCGTAACAGCAGTGACCCCTGGTGAAAACTGGTTATAATGTGGTGTGACCCTAGCTGCCAAGATATGAAACCAATATGAAGAATACAATGTGTTCAATAATATTTATGATGCTTTCCTTTTTGGGCTGTGCTACATAGTGCTATGTTCTGTGATTCATAGCATTGACTACATCTTGGGCTGTGTTCACATAAAAAATGCAAATATAATATTTTGTTTTCTTTGTCTTTTCTGTGCAAAAAAATGAATTGATGGTAGTGCTGATTAGCTTCTATGCTAATGGGTATTACCATCAATCAATGTTTTGTAAAAAGTCATGCAAAGAAAAGAAAATATTATTTTTGCCTTTTCTCTTTGAAAACAGCTGTCAAAAAAGAGTATCACTTTCTTCAACTTTTTCAGCATGTTTTCTGAAGAAAAATTGTGAAATGCTTGCAGTGTCTTTCATACTTTCCCCATCACCTTTAGTATGTAACATGTAATACATGTAATACCAGTAGTGTTAGTAGCGTTAGTGTAGTAAGTGTAAAACGTCTAAGATATATTTATTTCTTGGGAAGGCAAGAAAATGCATATGTGAAAGATAGCAGGCGATGACCATAGCGTGGCATGCAATATATTGTCGTCATCATCGCTACGTTCAGGTCCCCGGAGATGGCAGCACGTGCCTTGTTTTTGGGTATTGCAAGGTTTATACTGAAAACTGCTTTGCATAACAGGTCTCAATCCGCCACTCGAATTCTAACACACCCCACACATCGCCCGCCTGAAATGTCCAGCCGCATGTTCAATATCACTCCGAGGATGATACACCTACAAGTGTTCAACTGGCTCAAACAGTTCATCGAAGGTTCGATCATGATGCACATGGCACTAGACAGTATCGAATTTGTCCTCGGGCCCGATTTTGACTCTGACGAGTGGATGGACCTCACCCACTGTGTTGTGATGGAACTGGGTTGTTGGAGTGATATCGAGAAGATATTTATGCGGGAGTTGGGAATTGAGAAGTCATCCTCTAGTGCGTATTTTTCTTTTTCTTTTTATGAAGGATGGTTTCATCTCCTTTGCTAGAGTTGCACGTCCCACCATCTGGGGTACCAATCATGTCTGGCCCTCAGGGGTCTGCCTCCGGTATGTGTTTACATTAATTTTGAAACTACTCTCTGAATACCCTCCCTATCAGGTGAGACAATTGTCGACATATAATTGCGAAGATGCTTAAGAATGACCGGAATGTACCTTATAGCGGATCCTCTATTAAAAGATCCATTCGTATGGCGCCTTGTGATGGATTGGGCTCAGGACAAGATCGGGTATTGTGAACTGGATGACAAGATGCAGGCATATGGTTCTCATTATGTCCATGCGGAGTGGAAAGGCCTTATCAACAAGGTCTTTATGCAGTCAGAACCAGGGGCAGATAATACCGTATCCGCCCCCCTTCTCGTTCAAAGAGCAATGGAATCGCATGGTGTTAGTTTGATGGCTGGTTGTGTTCCTGTACTGTCGGCTCAGGCTATCCGTCGTTGTCATTCATTGTCTTGTGGTGTCACCCAAAAAAAGCGCTGCAAGGTGAAGGCAAGCATTTTCCTCGACATAGATGCCAAGGATGAGGGCGAGCAAGATGAAGAAGGGGAAGAAGAGGACGAGGAAGCAGAGGACGAGGGAGACTGAACAGCCAAGTCCACTCACCATCCTCAACAAGTGGGAACCTCTGGAAAAGAGTCCTACCAAGAGAAAATTGATATCCTTTTCAAACGGTGGGAACGCCAGAGTGTAGACCCGCGGTCTTCTATGCCCGATGACTATGGTGCGCGACTATGAACAATGCCTCCGGCTTCTGCCATTGAGTTCTATTGCTACTGCTGTGACCCCTGACACCCGGTCACGTGACCCTCTCTTCTCCTGCTCTCCGAGATCCCAGTTCCCCGGTCCATGTGCCCCCTCTCCAGAAGGCAAACCTCCGGGTTTGCTACTCGCTGTCGTCTCCTCCGTCTGCCCAACTGTCCTCGTCCTCCTCTCTCTCCGCCTGTCCTTCTTCCTGCTCCATCTCCTGTAACTCCTCTAGTGCCGACCCTTCCCTTGGCACGAACAACCTTAACCTCCTTGCGTGCACTGTGCCACCTATTGGGAACCTTTCCAATGTCTCCACCTTGTACGAATTCCCGATCCTTTCTACGATCCGTCGCGGCGCTGACCACCGTGGTAGTAATTTGCTTGTACTTGCCATGGTGAAGTCTAGTGCGCTGTCGTACACCTGGACGAGGTCCCCTTTTCTGAACACCACCTCTCCGGCCCTCGATGCTAGAACCCTCCGATCAAACGCGATCTTCCTCTTGACCGCATGCCTTGCTGCTTGGCCCTCCCCGTCTAACCTCTGCTGCTCCACATATGCTAGTTGCACCTCTACTTCTTTTTCTCCTAACTCTCCCTCAGCTTCCCCCGTTGGTGTTCTGGCCGTGTTCACTACGAACCCTAGCAGCAGTTCTTTAGGCGACAGTTGGAACGCCAGCACGATGCGCTCATTCAGTTGTCGTATTGCTTCGTCAAAGTGCGTTGGCCATGCTGTTGGTACCTCCCCGGCTTTCGGCGGCTCCTCCCCGTCCTCTCCCAACTCTGGGCTGCACATCCGCTTTAGTCGACCTAGTAACTTTCCATTAGCATTTTCTACTAGGCCATTGACCCACGGTGCGTATGCTGATACCACTCGTTGCTCCACCTTATTCGCCTCGCACCACGCCCTGACCTCCCCGTTGTTGAAGTGCGATCCTCCGTCTGTCATGAACACCTCTGGTGTTCTGAACATTCTTCGAATTGTCTGCAGTCCTTCTATCGTGGTCTTTGCCGTGCCATGGGTCTTCAGCTTGAAGCCCCATACATACTGTGAGTATGTATCCATCACCAGTAGCGCTGTGTGGTAACCGCCCTTGCCTTTTGGTAGGCTCAGGTAGTCTGCAACCAATAGTTCGAACGGGTGCCGTCTCGTTATCGGGTACAGCAGGGCGTGTAGGTTCGTGGTTCCGAAGTTCTTGCACTGCGGGTACTGTCGTAGTGCTTGCACAATTGACAGGTCGAGGCGTGGGCTGTAGATTCGATCCATCAGTCGTAGTTTCACTAAGTCCCTACCCCAATGTCCATTTTCGTTGTGTTCCTGTTTCGCTAATTCGATTGCTTCCTCTTGCGTTACGCACTCGACTTCTGGTCGGGCTCTGAGGGATTTGGGTGACGCTATTCGCCACAGTTTCCCGTCCTTGATGCGGTATCCCTCCGCTCTGTGCCTTGCCCGTTTTTGCTCCCGACTGGCGTCATCTTTGTCCAGCTTGATGATGGCTTCTATGACTTCTGCAAACAACGGTTCACTAGCAAATCTATTCCTTAACTGTGTGACAGTAGCTTCCTGGTCGATCGTGAACAGATTGTTTACGACGCCTCTTGTTGACTCCCAGTCTTCGCTAACTGTCCAGGTGCTGCCATCCCCTGGTTCTGCTGGTCGACCCGTGTGCATTCGGCTTAGCACGTCTGCTGCTGCATTCGTTTTGCCCGGTCTATGTCGTACCTCTATGATCTGGTACGCTGATATCCCATCTCTCCATCGTGCGTGCACTGTTGACAGGCGGTCGCTACACAGCGTGTCTCTGAGCGCTATACAGTCCGTTTCGACTTCCACTGGGAATCCCCATATGGTGTCGCTGAAATGGTCGAAGCCAAACTTGAGTGCTGCGAACTCCAGGATGTATGGCTTGTATCTCTCTTCTACTGGCGATGTTCTCTTCGATGCGAATCCAACCGGGTACACCACTATCGCTTCCTCTCCATTTTGCCTCGTGACTTTGAACCTTTGTGACAGCACCACACCAAACCCATCCTTGCATCCATCCGTTGTTAGGATGAACGGCGTTCCATCGAACTTTGGCGCTCGTAGGACTGGTTCTGTCACCAGTAGTTGTTTCAACTTTAGGAACGCTTTTGTGTGCCGTTGTGTCCAGTACCTATCTAGCATTCGGTCGCGCAGGTATTGCCGGTATCGTTTCCTTCCTGCCTTCATTGCTGGGTCAGGCAGGTCCAGGTTCCTTTGTAGGTCCGTTAGTGGTGCTGCTAATCGTGCATAGTCCTTGATTAACGGTCAGAAGTACCCCGTTAAGCCTAGGAACTGCATCAGTTCCAACAGCGTACCCGGCGTTTTCCACTTAGCTACGGCCTCCAACTTCGCTACGTCTGGTTTGATTCCCGCTTCACCTACTCTGGATCCTCCAAACACGACCTCTTGGAAGAACAGCTTTGTCTTCGGCAGTGATAGCGACAAATCTTTTTCCCTACACCTGGATAGGAATTTGCGCACTCGTCCCAACAGCTCACTGAACTCATTCCCTGCCATTCCATTGTCGTCCACGAATGTTTCCAACCCTAGTTCCGTCATGATGTCCTTGAATGCCACATTCGTCATATCCGAGAAGCATGCCAGTGATCCTGTGAGCCCCATTGGCATTCTTTGGTAGCACTGGAATCCCTGTCCCTCCGTGTATATGCACAGGTAAGGTTGGTCCTCCTTTTTCACCTCTATCGCGTAGAAACCCGATGCCAAGTCTACGATGCAGATGTACTTGTGTCCTGCTAACCGTTGTTGCTTTGCCTTGATGTCTCCTTGCAACATTGGCGCTACCGTCGTTAATTTGTTGAGCTCTGCGAAATTCTGGCATACCCTCCACTTGGGTTTCCCTTCTGGTTTGTGTTCTACCGCTGCCTTTGCTTGTCTCGGCGGTAATTCCAGACTCGGTTGCTCCCCGTTCTGTACGCACTGCTCTTCGACTATCCATTTGATCTTGTCTATCGTCAGCCCCGGTGCCCCATGTGCTTTTTGTGCCAGCACCATTGGGTGTACCGCTTTAACCTCGTCTGACCTGATGTCCCATAGGATACCTGCTTCATTGAACTCGCCCAATATTGGTAAGTACCATTCCCTCTGGGCCTGTGTTAGCGGTTTCTGATGTACTTTTAAGGGGAACTTAGCGTCTTTCGGCAGGTTTAGCCTGAACTCTATGAAGTTTACTGGCTTGACCTCCTTCACTGACAGTGCGAACGTGTCTGCGAATTCCGCTACCAGGTCTTGTGCCTGTTTCAGTTCGTGTGCCGGTAGGTTTCCATACTGGACTGCTTCGACCACTTTCTTCACCCTGGGAGGGTAGAATGGGCCTTTTTCCGTTAGCCTCGTGAACACTTTGCTATCCTCTTCTGTCTCCACCTTCATCTCCACTAACTGCTCGATTCCTGCCTCCTCCCTGTCGCTCTTACTCTCTTCCACTGCCACCTGCCCTACGCCTACTGCGTTCGGGTCATCTTTCCACTCCTTTCCACTCCTCCTATCTCCTCCTCGACCTCGTTCTTCCTCTCCGCTGCTTTGCTGCACTTTCGTGGGCAGGACTGACACTGGTATCGCTCGTCCTATATGGTTTGTGATCCTGTACTGCCCACTTCCCCACGGTAGCTGAATGGAATCTGTTCCATAGTCGTGAATCGCCCTCGCGCTGTCCAGTAGTGGCTTCCCTACTAGCATCCTCCATGATCCTCCACTCGGGAAAACCTCAAAGGACGTTTCTATCCGCGCTGGTCCCCACAACACCTCGCCTGACCACGTTCCTTCCGAAGGTACTACTGACCCATCCGCCATTCGCAGTACTTGCACCGACGGGCTCAGGTTGCCTAGCCTCCTCGCTATCCTTTGGTACGCCTCCGAGTCTATCGCGTTTATCATTGCCCTGCTGTCGACCATCGCCAAGAACCTTACGCATTCTCCTTGGGGGCCCTCCAAACTCGGTGTCGCCCAGAACGGGTTACTTTTGTGCATGCTAATCAGCTTTCCCTTCGCATCCACCATGTAGACGTCAGTAACTGTATTGGCACACATTCCTACGTTAGTGCTATTGTCGACCCGTTCGTTCTCTTCGCTCTCTCTCTTTCCTGGCTCTTCTGCATTCAGATCCTCTCTTGGGACTACAGCTGATCCGCCGCTGTCTGTAGCCCCAAGTCGTTTTCCTCTTGCATCCATTCCCACCCGTTCCCATATTCTCCTTGCCCGTCTCCTCTCTGCCAATCATCCCACTGCGTTACCGCATGTACCGCTGCTGTCGGTTGGTTTCCCTGTGCAGCCCCTTGACCCATTTGCGGCACTCCCGTCCGTACCTGTGTTGCTCTCCTCAGCATAGCTGCCACCAGTTGTCGCCAGCGTGTTTCATGTGGTTTAAGCGTGTCCCTTGCTGTGCATGTGCTGCCGACGTGGGGGGGTCTGTAACCAGTCCACAGTTGAAACATTCTCCTGCTCCCGCTGCCGCCGTCCCTGGTTTCAACGGGTATGGCCTTTCAAGTGCCGGTGCTATCTCGTATCCGTAAGTCCTATGCCATATCTCCACATCTGCTTCGTATTGGCGCCTTCCCATTTCTGTGTCTGGCCTGCGTGGGATGGCGTTTGCTTTCTCCAATATCTGCGCTCTCGTTAGCGGCGCACGTGGTGTCGCTATGTTCCTTGGATACCCTAACACCACATTGTTGACACTTGTTCCCTGCGTGGTGAACCCTTGTTGCGCTGTTGCGCCGACTTGTCCCTGCATCTGATATGCCGCTCCCGGTCGCGCGAAGCCCCTTGTGCCCAGATTCGTGGCACGGACATTTAAACTGGCCATCTGTTGCTGCAGTATGGTGTCCATCGCGCGATCCCTTGCTCGCTCTCTCATCTGCTTCTCCTTATTCCGTCTGAGTTTCTCCACCTTGACCGTCCGCACCACTGTCACGAACTCTTCCCAACTCGAGTAATCTTCGGCCAGTTCGTCCTTGAGCACCTGTGGTGCTCCCTCTATCGCGCACACGATCAGCGTTCCACCTGCATCTCCCATGCTCAGCGCTAATCTCTTGACCTTTTCGGCCCACAGGACGTGCCCATAGTCTCCCGCTCTCCCTTCCTCTGTCCATTCCCCTACTTCCTCCTCCTTCAACACTTGGTCCTTAATTCTTTCCCTCTGCTGCACCCTCGTTAACTTGGGCCGTTTTGCTGGTGGCCACCTTTTCATGAACGCCGCCTTTAAGCTTGCCATGTCCGTCTTGTCCTCCGATGGTAAGTCCGCAAACCACTCGTCTGCATAGCTCCCTGGTGCTAGCTGGAGCTCGAAACGGTTTACTTTCCTCGTCTCCGACCACGAATCCGGTACCGACAGTTGGAACTGCGCGAACCACTCTGTTGGTTCTTCTCTGTTGCCGTAGTCCCCATGGAACAGTGGTATTATCTTTGCCGACTCTGGCATAACTCCGCCGTACATACTTTGTATCTGCGCTAGGAGTGTTGTTCCTGATCCTCCTGGTACGTGTGGCGGGTGCGTGTCTGCTTTTCCGCAATGCCTGCTGTGCCGTGGTGCTTTCGGTGTTGGGGATGGGGGCATTGCTGGTCGTGTACCCTGAGCCTTGTACACGTATGTCGCCGTTGGCGTCGTAAAGATGGCTGGTTTTAGTCTGAATTCTGGGCCGTTCTCCGCTACGTTCTGCTGTGTGCTCGTTTCCGTCACTGTTTGCAGTGCTTGTGAACCCCACTGTTTCCTTCTGTCTATTCCCCAAGCTCCCGTGTTCTTGTCTGATGCTGATGACTCTGCGACGCTGCTTTCCGAGGTTGGTTCGTTGTCCTCGTTCTGACTCTCTTGTTCAATGCCTCTGAGTGACGCCACTGTGCGTAACGAAATTGGGTCTGTTGTTACTCGCCACCCAAAGGCTCGGATTCCTCTCTCGTCACCAGATGGGAACGCCAGAGTGTAGACCCGTGGTCTTCTATGCCCAATGACTATGGTGCGCGACTATGAACAATGCCTCCGGCTTCTGCCGTTGAGTTCTATTGCTACTGCTGTGACCCCTGACACCCGGTCACGTGACCCTCTCTTCTCCTGCTCTCCGAGATCCCAGTTCCCCGGTCCAACGGTTTGGCCATGGGGTACAGGAGGGGATGTCCCTCCACAGTCCTCCAGGCTTGCAAATTCCCACTGGTATTTTTCTGCCCCCTCGCAAAAACATATACATCGTTGACTTTTACTCGGGTATGTTACAAGTTCTTATTTATGTATTCGTTTTCAGACAGTATTATCATCATGCAGCCAGCACAAGAGTGTTCGCTGTCGAGTATGTCAAGTTGCGAGGGTTCAAAATGATGACATTACCCTGGCTCCCTCATCGGCTCTACGTGGAGGCCTCCTGTCCTCTCGAGGTGCAGTGGAATCTCCCCCCTTCTCATCACCAGTGCCATAAAGATATTGTTCTCCTGCTGCCACAGGAAGGTATGTCGATCATGGCATTTAAGGCTTGGCAGGTACTTCCAACCCGAAGTTGGGTTCAAATCAAGAAGTCTAGATACAAGGGCGATATTGGCTATGTAGAGGAGAGTACAGATAGTGATGCTATCGTGCTTGTCGCACCTTGTCAGCTTCCCTATGACCCTCCTGAGGAGTCAGGCAAAAGGGTGAGATTCAATGTTGAGCTCGCCAGGATCGCCAACGTTGACGTGATGCCCATACTGTCTTCTTCTGGTACCGAGATCGGACATACTTGTGGTGGGCAACAGTTCGTACATGGACTCTTCAGGGTGCCGATACCAGTCAACACTTTGGAGACTGTCGAGTTGCCACATCCAGACGACATCAGATTTCATGTGGTAGCTGGTATCGACCTTCCATTGGTTGAACAAACGTTGAATCTATTTTCAGCGCAATTTTGGCGAGAGGGGGACAGCATCAAGATACAAGAGGGGGACCTCAGAGGAAAGACTGGGATACTTGCCGATGTGGATTGGCACAAGCGATGTGCTGTCGTTTTGTGTGACGAGAATGCTTTCGAATGCAAACTGCGTGAGCTACACAGGGTGTTCAGGATAGGGGATACAGTGGAGGTCATAGCAGGCCCATTTTGTGGGGAAGCTGGCTATATTGTCGCTCTCCATGAGCGCACAATTGTCCTTGTCATGCAGCATGACAAAACCTCAGACAATGTAAGTTGTTTTTGTAAGGGCTACCCTTCTGTGTCCTGACAAGCTCTATAGATTGAGGTGTCAAAATTTGTCGTGCAAACCCACTTAAATGAACATGTATTGTCTCTGGGCCCTGAAGGCGATGAACATCAATTACCCCCCCATCTCTTGGCGGACGAAGCCTTGCCGGGTGACATCGCAGAAGCGCATCATGGTCCATACACTGGCCAGAGGGGAACCATCGAGTGGATTGGTCCTGACAGCAAGGTCTGGGTGAGTAACTACTGGAAAGGAAAGGCAAAAGAGAATGTATTGCCGGATGAATGAAACCCAATCCCCAGTCAGACTATGGTCCTCATGGATGCGTCTGACCTTCGTATCGAGTGAGCCCTGGATATCCTCACCTTTTCCAAGGACAAGGGTTACAACGTTGCTGTGGGCGATACTGTGGAAGTGGCCAGGGGCCCATGGTACCCCTCTCATGGCATGGTGAAGGCAGTGGATCTGACCAAAGCCAGCCTTGATGTCGTGTGTGTGGTGGATGGAGTTCAGGTGAGCTATCTAGCATGTCTTCTCACTTTCGCTCACCCTTCTGTCTAGATGAATGTTCCCATCACCTTTGTTCACAAAATGAAGGAGCATTCTGACCATGGCTTGTTGAAGTTTGTTGGTCGTGATGTCTGGGTTATAGCTGGCGACAAGAAGGGCAGTCGGGCTACTCTATGTTCTCTCGGAAGGATGTTCAGTTGGGTTGCGGTATTTGGACAAATGATCCAACTAAAAAATAACCAAGTTGCCACACCATGAGTTTACTTTCTTTGAAAGCTAGCGCCTCTAATTTTCACCTCAGATTGGGTATGCTGCTGGATGGTACACTGCTTCCTCTGCAGTTGCAGTACACCCTGAAGTCCCTCCACTGCCGATCATTTATCACACCTGCTGTCCAACATACTGCCACCCCACTGCCTTCCCCCGGCCCTTCAGACATGGGCCCTTCGGATGTGTGGTCAGTTACCCCTGCTGATCGCACCCCGATGCAGACTCCCGATTATGGTATGCCATTTGGTTATGTGATTATCTGGCTACTGAAGTTGGTGCAGGCGATGTGTCGTGGCTTTTTGAATCCGACTTCTGTGATTTCAAGAGTTTCCACTTGGGCGTACAGCACCTCACCATTCCAGCTCGGTATCTTATGCCAGCGAACCCCACCAGCAAGAATCAATTATGTTTAGTGCTAAAGGGGTCCCAAGCAGGCAGAGTGGTATATATAAAGAGATGCCAGAGGAGCTTGAAATCAGTTGTGATGCAGGATGATATTACTCTTCCATTTTCTGATATTTGTCTTGCATTTGAATACATTCCTTAGTTAACGACCATTACGAAATATTATTGTGGCCAATTGGTAGTTGTCTTCTTTGTGATGGGCTTGTTTCGGCGATGGTGCAGAGGGATCCATGTTTCGTTTCTTATTGTTATGTGGTGATATGCCCCAGTAAGGTTTCTGTTTCCTATGAGGTGGTGGTTTAATACAGTCATCTAACAGGTGCCCATCGTCATGCATCCCCCGATATTTGTTGCATTTAAATGCGCATAGTCAAGGTTTTAATTTACAAAGACAATAATGCTACTCTTTACTCAAGGTTTTAATTTACAAAGACAGTAATGTTACTCAGTAGACGCGAGGTGAACAGTATCTTATCCTCAACCTTTTCTTCCTTCTTATTGTCCAGTAGCAATATCCGGTGTAGAGAAGAGTGTGAAAGGACCCTAGGAATAGGTCAAAGGTCTCTTAGTGAGAGAGGGGGGGGTGAATTCGACCCAGGAGGCTTGAGTTGCCTGGTGTAGAGTCAAGGAGTAAGCAGAAAAGGTGAAAAACGCGCCCAAAACCCAGAAGACACTCAAGAAAACATCTGTAGAACGTCTGGAGATGGAGAACTAATATTCCGAGTCTGTTTCATCTTGATTCTGGCTTTTCTGTCTGAGGTAGCACATCTGTTATTCCTCTAAGTATGTACAGTACACTCGAAGTACTCGCGTGGGCTTACATAAGCCACAACGCGTGCAAACACTAAGTAAAAAGACAAGACAAGATAAAAGAAAACAAATCAGTAAGTAAAAACAATGAAATAAATGAAATATCCTGGTAGGGAGGATACTTTCCCTACACCGGGTAGGGCAATGGTTTAACATGGTCACCTAATAGGTACTTATTGTCATGGGCAAGTATTGACCCCATTATTGATTGAGCACTTGATCCCATTAACTGAGTGCTTCATTTGTTTTTGTCAACCCATCAGTAGAAATAGCACGTATCTTTTAGTGTCTCTACTAACACCAACCATCAACTTTTCTAGACATATCTCATCAACACATCATATGGGCCTTATCCAAAGTTACTTTGCAAGGGTGCCAGTCACCCCTCTGAACTGTGAAAATGATGAGATACCTACTGGGGAGGGAAGTCCTATTTCCGGTGATCTCACTCATGCTGGGGAGGGAAGTCCCATTCCCTGTGATCTCACTCGTACCGTGCAGGTAAGGATCTAAGTCATTCAGACGTTTCTCAAAGTCATTAAAAGTGGTTATCCCAGGATCAGAATTTCGTGCTTGACCCCCTGCCCAAGATTTCCTGTACAGCTTTACCGGTTATCCAGACATCCCCTCGTACCATGCAGGTCAGGATCCCAGCATGTTTAAGTGTACTGATACTAATAGGTCACTCAGAAGCATAAACTCCGTGAAGATCAGGATTCAGCAGTTGGTACTCCTCTCAAGATTTCCCATGGTACACGTAGTACTTCGCTGGTCATCCCTTGGAACCGTGGTAATGACAATCCTGTTCCCTGCGATCGTCTTGTACAGGTAAGGTTCTAAGTCATTTGGACAAAGTTGCTCAGAAAAATTGTGGTTATCCCATGATCAGAATTTCATGCTTGACTGCCCACTCAAGGTTTCCTGTACAGCTCCATTAGTTACCTGGACATCCTCTCGTACCATGCAGGTCAGGGACTCGACATGATTAGGGGTGCTGATACTAATTAGTCATTCAGAAGTGTAAATTTCACGATCAGGCTTCGGTGGTTGGGCCTCTTCTCAAGATTTCCTGTAGTACCCATAGTGCTTCGTTGGTCACCCCTTCGAACCATGGAAATGATGAGATGATGCCAACTTGGGAGGGAAGCCCTATGTCCTGTGATCTCACTGGTACTGTGCAGGTGCAGGTAAGTATTTAAATTATTTGAACACTGCTTGAAGTTATTCAGACATTCTCTCGTACCATGCAGGTCAGGATCTCAATGTGATTAAGTGTACTGATTCTAATGAGTCACTCAGAAGCGTAAATTCCATGAAGATCAGGATTTGGCAGTTGGTCCTCCTCTCAAGATTTCTCGTGGCACCTGTGGTACTTCACTGGTCATCCCTTGGAACTGTGGCAATGACGATCCTATTCCCTGCGATCGCACCATACAGGCAAGGTTGTACATCATTTGGACAAAGTTGCTCAGAAAAGTTGTGGTTATCCCATGATCAGGATTTCACGCTTGACCGCCCACTCAAGGTTTCCTGTACAGCTCCATTAGTTACCCAGACGTCCTCTCGTA